>PVJS01035152.1:0-21173 GCA_004027185.1 Glis glis | reverse complement strand
ATTACCTGTTACATGTTACACTGAATATGGTATTAGTTATGCCTGGGATTCTCGATACTAGCTCTGTTGACATTTTGGAACAGGAGGGCTGACCTATTATGCATTGCAGTGGCCTCTACCCATGAGATGCTGGTAATTCTGTAAATCAAAATGTCTCCAGACATTGTCAAATTCCCTGGTAAGCAAGATCAATCACCCCTAGTTTGAAATCACTGGTTTATACTGACATTTATTTATGCATTGATCCATCCGATAAATGTTTATTAGATGTATATTATCATCAGGTACTAGATCATAAGAGTAAAAAGATATACTGCTTGCTGTCTCCAATCCTAAAGTCTAATTATGAGTATGAACAAGTAATCTGTCGATTATAATTGAGTATGTAAAGTACTGCCACGAAGCAAGGACAAAGCACTGCTAGAACACAATGAGAGGACACCTAGCCCAGTTTGGAGGTGGGATGGGGCCAAGCGCTTCACAAGGGAAGAGGTACTTCAACACACACCCACACCCCAAAAGATGAGTGGAAATAGCTCAGTGAAAAATACAAAAGGACAAGAGTGTTCCAGGCAAAGAGAACAAGTGGACAAAAGCTGTAGATGAGAAAGCAGGACAGCATTATTGGGGCACTAAGAACTGTAAGCAGGGACCAGGTCACACTATGTCTTATGTTTCACATTAAGGGTTTTGGCTTTATTCTAAAGACAGTGCTGAGTTGTGATCTTGCTCCTTGGGACAATGTCTCCAGCTGGGGCTCCCTCCCCCTGACTTTTGTAACTTCAGAGAATGTCCTCTGATACAATCAGTCCTTCGGTACCTCTGTGGCAGCCTAGAATTACTCCAGAGCAACATTCTTCCCAAGCTTCGTCCACACTTTTCACAGGAACAAGACAGAAACCACCAATCTTGCAAGTCTGACTATAAAAGAATGAGAAATTATCTCTGCAAGTGAAACTAAAACTATCCTACGTTTTTCACTTTTGCACAAATAACTAGAATCTCCTGATATTTTATGTGGTTATAGCCAAGTGGGGTGCAGGTTTTCTGTGTACTAACTAATTAAATTAATGCTCAGAGTAGTTCTTTAACAAGATAAGAAAAGTTACCTTGCCATTTACAGGCAAAATTAAGAAAAAAGCAAATCAATAGCTTGTCAAGGTTAGACAAAGACTATTTTAGAGTTCCCCTTTCCTAGCCTTGATGTTGTTCTATCTTGTTAGATTTGTCTAGAATTCAATTGAGGATGTCTGAGCCATGAGGACTTAGTTTTTTTAGAAAAATTGAATGTCTAATACATCTATTACATAAGAACTGGATTTGGTCTTTGTGTGAATTTAAAAAATTAAATATGCAGGTGATGTTTGTTCAATATACCACGCAACTAAAGAAGACATTTAGCATGAGAGAGAAAACAACTCAATGTGACTTTGAGCAATAGCCGAGTCACAAAGAAGAAAGTCAAATGAATGCTCGACATATTGGGAGGATGGTTTTTACCAAGCAGTGACTGTTTTAACAGAATGTGTTTTTGATAGAATCCATTTGGAATTTGAAAAATAAAAATTTGGTAGCACTGCTTTGTTATTAAGTATCCTTACTCAAAGCAAAGCTTTGTGGAATATGCCTATTTGCAAGTAAATAAGTTTGAATTCATTTCCTCCTTATCATCTGTTCACTGCAGAATAAAAGAAAAAAAAAACAAAGTGGGAGGGCACAGAGGAACTTTACTCTCCAGTTCTGTAAAGATTCATCTTTTCATCTGGAAAACTAGTCAGGGAACTCTACCTTTAACCGTTAGCACACTTCAAAGCAATTTTTGTCCACTGACTTTTCTCATAGGTAAAAAAGTTCCTGGAGTTTTAAATTCCCATAAATTCTCCATTTTATGTTTGTAATCTTGAATCCTTAGAAGGATTTCCAAGTTCTAGAGAATCCAACCTTCCTCTGAAATTCTATTACTCTTTTTTTTAAATTTTTCACATCAGAAATAAAATTAAATATCACTACAAGGTCTTTAAAAATGAACAATCATCAGCCAGGCGTGGTGGTGCACGCTTGTAATCCCAGTACTTGGGAGGCAGAGACTGGAGGATCCGGGTTCGCAGCCAGCCTCAGCTACTTAGTGAGGCCCTCCGCAACTTCATGAGACCCAGTTTCAAAATAAAGGATAAAAATAGGGCCAGGGGTGTAGCTCAGAGGTAGAATGCCTCTGGGTTCAATCCCTGGTACCTCAAAAAAAAAATGAACAATCATATGACTTTTTAAATATTATCTGTTATATAAGGTTTAAAAAGTATCTCATTCTTTCTAAGTGGCCATATCTGAATGTCTAATAATACTATAAAACATCATAGAAGAGGATTGAAATTTAATTCTCTCTTCCTAACGGTATTAAATTTTCAAAGGTATTCAACAAAAGTTAAGTAATTTTAAATAGTAATTTAATAATCTTTTGCCCCAATTACATTGTTATCGTTTTTTAATTTAGCAAGATTGGGCCTGATTTTAAAAGAGAAGAGAAAGAAAAAGAAAAAAGAAGACAAAAAAGACGAGAAAGCAAGAGAGAGAAAAGATGTGAACAAATATACTAACATCCTTAAAGAATGATACATTTGTGTGGTATATGGAAAAGTGGGGGTGTTCTGACATGAAATCATCAAAAATGAAAATTTAAGAAGAAAAAACCAGAAATGCTCATCCAAGCTTCACAGGCGGTGGGGTGGAGGAGTGGGGAGCATTTTAGCCAGTTGCACTTAAAATACAACCATCTCATGAAGAATGCTTTCCTAATGAGTAGTGCATCAGGCTGGAGAAACGCATGCCATCCAAATCTCACTGCTGTGATTCTGACTCCAGGACGATGTGCATACAGGTCATGAGTTCTGTTCTAGCAGCATCCCTATTCTGTACATCTATCTCATGAGCCTGGTTAAAGGGAGTCCATCACACCAGCAGTTAATACATCCACCCTCAGACAACTATACAAGTCTTAGGATTCCATGCTTGCCAAGATGATAAATGGCCCATGAGTCCTCTTGACGTGACGATGGGATTGGCTACTGGCTCTCTCCATTGGAAAGTACTATAACTAAAACTTACCCATTTCCTGTGAACATTAAACAATATGTGGAAACCATAAATACTATGTGTTCTTTCTGTGTAAGTGATGATATTGGTTATTCATTCATCTGTCCCATAAACATCACTCCCTGTGTTCTCTGAGTCTTTACTAAGTAGTAAGGATGAGCCATTCCCACCTTAGAACAGCTCACAACCCAGCAGGAGAGACAGAATTGTGTGTAAATAAAATGCAATGTAATGGTAGCTTGTAGAAGCAAAACTGAAGCAAGTGGAGGGAGAGATTAATTCTGCATGCAACCATGTTAGGAGGGGAGCAGTTCTATAATTTAAATAGCCAAGAGACTTTACCAAATACCAGTCATTTTGTATCTCATGTAGCAATGATTACAGAACTTGTGATTACAGATTTTCTAACTTATGAATGACTGGCCCAGATATTTTATATGCAAAGATGTTCATAACATAAAGGGAAAACCTAGCTCTGAGAGTAAAGTTTATCTGTTATGTAAAATTAAGGATAGCAATCTGGCATTCATTTGTATCCACTAACTCTCGTTTGGAAATGGCTTGCCTACAAGCAAAAGAACTCAGCTGTGTTCACAATTGAAACTCAGATCTATTTCTAATGTAATTCACTGTGTCTATTTTGGTCACCATTGTATCCATAGGAACTATAACAGTGCCTGCTACACAGAAAGTGCTCGATATAACCTATTAAATGCATGCATAGATATTTAAGCATGTCAACAGCTCTTCAAGAGACCAGGAGGTCAGTGTGATAGTACATTCAAGCTAGACCTTATCTTTTGGGAAATAACTTATGCAAAAATTGTTCATTTACAATCATTTGGGTGGGTGTTGGGGGGTAACTGGGGATTGAAATCAGAAGTGTTCTACCTCTGAGCTACACCCCCAGCCCTTTATATTTTATGTTTTGAGACAGGGCCTCACTAGGTTGCGGAGAGTCTTGCTACATTGCTGAGGCTGTCCTCGAACCTGTGATCCCCTTTTTCAGCCTCCCGAGTACTAGGGTTACAGGTGTGCACCACCACCATGCGCACCTCCATTTGGTTATTTTGCTAAGATAAACAGTCTCTAGTAATGAGAGCCAGGTAAGGCCCATCAGCCTTTGCTCTCAATTGGTCTTCTGGGTTCTATTACAATGAGAATAAGTCTGACTAAAATCCGCACATTCAAACACATACTAACAAGCAGGCATGGAAACAGCTCACTCTCGGACCTCAGGAATTCCCACTAGCACCTACCATCGAAGATTCACTTGAGGGATTTGCAGCAAGATTCTGGCAGCAGGAGTCAGCTGGATTTCTAGTCAGAAGGAGCTGACAGAACCTCAGTTAACAGCTACACATGGAATCAAATAGAGTTCTAGACCTAGAGCATTACTCTCAATGGTCTGTGCTAGAATTTCTCAATCTTGGCACCACTGATATTTGGGGCTGGATAATTCTTTGATGGTGGGGAGGGGTCTTGTGCATTGTAGGATTTTCAGCAACACCCCTGGCATCTACCCACTAGAAGTCAGTGGCAGCCTTTCTCTCCAGTTATGACAATTAAAAATATCTTCAGACATTGCCAAATATTCTGGGGTAGGCAGTGGGGTGCAGGGGTGGAAGGAAAATTGTCCTGGGTAGAAAACCACTAGTCTAGGCTCCTTGGTTCCCTGGACACTTTGTCTCTTTCTATGAAAGTGCCTGTGCAACACTTCTTCTTTTCTTCTTCTTTTTACCAGGGATTGAACGCAGGGGCGTTCTACCTCCGCGCTACACCCCCAGCCCTATTTTTTTATACTTTATTTTGAAACCAGGTCTCACAAAGTTGTGGAGGGCCTCACTAGGTAGAGAGAGAGAGAGAGACAGGGAGAGAGAGAGAGAGAGAGAGAGAGAGAGAGCTGAGGCTGGCCGCGAACCCAGATCCTCAGGTCTCCGCCTCCCAAAGTACTGGGATTACAAGCGTGCGCCACCACGCCCGGCTCCTGTGTGACACTTCTAACCAATCCATACATCTTGCGCACTCTCAGTTTACCAGGGAAAAATCTTTTCTAACATTGCTTATGCTATAGGTAGGACACCTACTAGTACTCCTCAGAGAGCAAGATAGGAGAGTGCTAGAAGCAGGTGCCTCTGAAAAGTATAATCCTGATTAGTTTCTTTCAGATGCTAACTGCTTGTGCTGGGTGTATGCCTGATTAGAGTATTTCAAATGTTAACTAACCATACATCTGACTTCAAATAAAATTAACATTTTTTTCTCTAATTTAGACTCCAGGTTGCTAATGCCCACAGGCACCTCACAGAAGCAACTGGGAAACTTAAAGACTAAACTCTCTTGGAAAAAGTGATAAGCTGATAGCAATAAAGCAAATGTCTTACACAATACAAACCCACATGCTATAATCCTACTGAGCGAACAGCTGAGATGTAGTACACTGTTTCCTCCCTGAGTCCTACTCAACTAAAACAATTTTGCTGGTGCACAAGCATATTCAGTATGATAGGTTTTCTGTTCAAAGTATGCCAAGTAAATACTGGAGTAGTGAGATCTGAATAGAGAGGGATATCTGTATATGGGATGTCTTTACCCCTGAGGTCTGATAACCATCTTCCCGTCACCTGCTTCCATGAGTCAAAATCGAGAAGTGGTTTTAGATTATTTCAATTTAAGTGTTATATTTCAACTTAGGCATTAGCTGAGCAAAATAATGGTTACGCTGAGAAAAGACAAGTACTCCCATCCAGGGTTAGATCTTCTGGGGACTCTTCCTATGTACAAAATACAGGCAAAAATAGAACAGACTGAATCAAATGAAATGATCACAGCCATATAGAGTCATTTTAGATAAAAGTATGCCCCTGGGCAAGGTAGAGGAGATTTTATGCCTGACCCACTGACGTAAAGAAAGAGGGAATCAGAAAGGAAGTCAAGGATGGAAAAGAGGACAGATGATCATTTTTTTCAAAGCAGACATTTCTTCCACATACACTGTTCTCCATCTCTGGACAGTGTACTTGGACCATCCAGTGAGAAATCAAAGACCTAAAAAGTCTGGGTGACCCAGAAGCCTTATCTCTGAGGATTCTGAATACCAGGGACAGTGCCTACCCAGAAGGAAGCCCAGTTAAACTCCTCAGAAACAGGAGCAAATTCTGCCCAATAGTTAAGTTTGCCTACAACACCACCATCAATGTCCACTTGCTATTTAGAATAGAGAGAGAGTTATGTGGCCCTGGAAGCCCCAGGCCAAGGTTGGCCACCATTTCATCTTCCAAGAAAAGATCGTTTGGTGGGAGTGAATATCTGTGCAGGTCTACAAAGAATCTGCTCAGAGACGATTGTAACAAGGAAGCTAGAAGTGCAGTCCTCCTGCATGTAGAATAGGGGAATCCCTCTCTTTTACTTTGATCTCCATTTTCATTCACTAACTTACAAGATGGTGGGAGGAGAAACTTCTTGTCCATGGGGCAAGTGGTGGGGTAGGAAAGGAGAGGCATGATTCCCCTGGTCTCATGTTTCTCTGGTGAGTCTCTCTGACTCTTTCATAACTTACCCCTCCCATAAGAAGAAAGATGACTGACCCATGAGTTCATCTGATGTACCATGTTTGGGATTTTTCTCTGGGGTCTTCCTGGGAACATCGTAGGCTGCTCTCCACCCCATGGGAAACCCACAGTGCTAAGCTGCCATCGTCTAGATGCATTACTTCCTAGATGGTTAAGGCAGGGGTGATGTGTTAGGAAGCCCATTATGGTGGTGCATATAAACTGCAATCTCCAATCCAGTTCTCTCCTATTATGAAGTATGTATCTTGATTTTTACCTGTCAGCTCCTGTGTCTGTCTCAAGTGGTTCTGAACTCAGAAGGATAAGATAAAGGTTAAATATTGGCCAAACATCCAATAAAATAAAACACAAGAAACCTTGAGCCGGGCGTGGTGGCGCACGCTTGTAATCCCAGTACTTTGGGAGGCAGAGACCGGAGGATCCGGGTTCGCAGCCAGCCTCAGCTCTCGCTCTGTCTCTCTCTCTCTCTCTCTCTCTTTCTCTCTCTCCTTAGTGAGGCCCTCCGCAACCTCGTGAGACCCGGTTTCAAAATAAAGCATAAAAAATAGGGCCTGGGGCGTAGCGCGGAGGTAGAACGCCTCTGCGTTCAATCCCCGGTACCACAAAAAAAAAAAAAAAAGAAAAGAAACCTTGAGACGTAGGAACAAGGACTAGCATATAAACACCAAGACAACATTTGAAGCCTGAGACAATTTCTGGTGTGATTAGGACAGATGGCTTTAGAGATTAACAATCTAGAAAGAATTAAGTGGGATTCTAACATGGTAGAGTCTAAGCAACTATTGTACGTTTGTCCTCAGATAAAAGGCTAGACTCATGTTCATTAAGTTTATCAACTGAATAGAGGACACTGTACACACGCGTGCACACACACACACACACACACACACACACACACAAGCAAACCCACCTGCTTACAAACACACACAAACATAATAGTTTCAAATTGGTTCTAATTTTTTAATTACATGATCCATGACCATGGGGACCTTATTATATAAGAAATATGCCATCTTGTTCAGTTTATATGGATAAATAACTTCAGAAATTTTTGAAAATACAAAAGCTAAGTAGGCAATTAAAAAGAGCTGTGCCTGGAACACTCTGTCTCTAGAAATCATGTTTGCGGCCAGGTGCAAATATGCTTCCATTTAATGTTCAGTTAGTTAGGAAATGAAGGATTTCTTCTTCTATTATTTCACTAGAGTGTCTCAGCAGTGGTCAAATATTTGGGGCAATATCCTCAGGTACATAATGTACTCCTTAAAAATATATATTTTGTAACTTCAGGAAATTTTTCTTCAATTTCAGATTTTGGTATTTATTTTCTTTCCTTGCTTTGTTTTTTCTTCTTAAAATGATTTTATTATTCCTGTATTGAATTAATTTTGTCTCGCCCACTTTTGTAACAGGCAAACCCCTCCTGGTTTCTGCTATTCTTCTCAAATGGTCCCCACTTTATTTCCCAATAAATATTTGTTGGTTATTTTAGATTTCTCCTGTCCTCAGGTCCTTCAGACTCCCCTCCCCCACCCCATTTCTTTCCACTTCCTCCTGAACACACACCAATATCTTGCAGGTTTTGTAGCTCTTGGTGGCTTGATCCTAGAGAATATCATAGAACCTAGTTTTATTATGTTTCCACAATATTCTTGGTCTTGCTATCAAGTTGCTGTGTTTATTTTTATGTGAGGATTTAGGAAGATCCAAATGTAATCTTTCTACTACTACCCCTATCTTTCGCCAAATGATGGTTTTTGCAATGTAATCTGTGATGGCACATTAGCATTCAAAATGTTTGCTTTTTTTTGTGTGGAACTGGGGATTGAACCCAGGGGCATTCTACCTCTGAGCTACACCCTCGGCCCTACTTTTTATTCTTTATTTTGAAACAGGGTCTCACTAAGTTGCAGAGGGCCTCACTAAGTAGCTGAGGCTGGCCGCAAACCTGCGATCCTCCTGTCTCAGCCTCCCAAGTACCGGGATTACAAACATGCGCCACCACACCCAGCTCAAACTGATATTTCAAGTTGACACCACACACTTAATAGCAAATGATCACGTATGCACAATATTGTTTGCAAAAGCCAAAGGCAAGCTAACTTTATTTCCTAACATTAAATTTTTATGTGATAAAATCTTACCAGTAGAAAAATGATTTTATAATTCGATTTGCTATATATTTATTCCTGTGTTAATGGTTATCAAGAAAGAATCATTTCACAAACTAGTAGTCATGGCCATTTTCATTACTTCATTGAAATAAAGTAGCCACTGAAATCAAGAAAATATTTATTATAAGAAAAAGAAACAAAAAGTTAGAAACACTTTGTTTAGTTAGGAAACATAAAGAAAGGAATGAATTATCTCAGATGCTTCCTTTAAAAAGGAAAGTTCTGAAACAAACATACTTCTTTAATATATCTCAGAATGATTCATGGAGATATATGGCACAAAGTATTTAAAAAGGAATCTTCCAAGCCCTACATACTACGTAGAAAGTTTATCAGTTAAGGGAAATGAGATCGTTGTTATGCTTCCAATTGGCTTTTGTTTCCTTTACTTTTAATCATTGTATATGTTGGGACTTGTATAAAATTATTTGGAAGAACAGAAGAAAGGCCACAGGTGTGTGGTGTTTGACCATGTGAGGCACACAACAGAATGCTGATGGACCTCGGGGATCCTGGGGTGATGGATGCAGAATGCAAAGGAGTCTCTTCCATGGGGCAGGTGAGCCCTCGGCCCCGCCCCCAGAGAACCCCTCACCCCAGCACTGGGGAAGTGGGGAGGGGGGAGCCCCCGGCCCTGCCCCATAGAACCCCAGTGCTGAGGTCAGGGGAGGATGAGCCACGACCCTGCACAGGAGGGACCACAGACAAAGAGAGAAAACCTCAGATGAGTGAAGAAGGAGAACTAACTGGGGGAGACGGGAGGGAAGGAGAGGGAAACAAACTGGTGCACAGGATGGACTTACACAAAGATATCAAAGTCAACTACTATGCTGAAAACGGGAAGGAGAGAGGGGGAGGTGGGGGTGGGAATTGGGGAGGGCTAATTGACTGATGAGTGCAAGTATACGTCAACCACCCTGAAATCCTTCAAGATGTTTGACTGCAATGCACTAATAAAAAAATTATTAAAAAAAAACAAAGGAGTCTCTTCAAGGACTCAAGGACCTGTGGAGCACAAGGGTCAGTAAGTGCCACCCCCTCTTAGTTCATTTGCAGAATAACAAATGAAATCAATATATAACTAGACTCCCAGATTTTTCTCTTTCAAGAAAATAGATCTTCTTAAATGTTAATATATGAATATGTTTCCGGATTTTTAAATTGTATTACTATTGAGTATAAAGACTGTGTCTACCTGAGGTAAGCTAAATCAATGTGCACACATGCACACACACAATTACACACAGTATTCTTTCATAATTATCGTTCTGATATTTGATACAATCACTATATGGAGCATGAAAGGGAGGGAAGGGGGAGGGAATAGGGTGGGATTGGAGGGAGGGCTAAATGTGCAATGTGTGCATGTATGATGTACATATCCTGACATATATCAAAATGTATAATTATAATTTACAATGCACCAATAAATGAACATAAAAAAAGAGATTAAAAAATGTGATTCAGGAAAAAAATACACAGATTTCGCAAGTCAAATAAAGTGATGAAGAACAATATCTAGAAATGTTGTTATAAACATAGAAGGTGTGATTTACCCAGAAGTGTCAAAAACATTACTGTGCTTCTGGAGCCAGCCCCAAACAATTACAAATTGGCTAGCTCTGTTTGACTCCCCTACCACCTGCTGGTAGAATTTGGGATCAAACATAAGGATTAAACCAGACAAGTCTACACTTGAATCAAGTTATAGTGTTCTTTTATTACTAAAGAATCAGAGACCAAATTTTGTTTGTTGAAGAAATGTGAGTGGAAGGACACTAGAGCTAGACCAGAAAAATGGGATATTGGAAGAGATCAAATGGAAGCTTTAGCACTCCACTCTTGTACCAATTAAGTACTTGGGTATCTAGACTACAAGATACATGATGTGGTTCCATCTAACATAAGGACAGAATAATCCCTCCTGATGAGTCAGACCCGTGGGAGAGAATCTGTATGGCGGTTTGAAAACTCCTTTGGAGTCTCTGCCAAGGAGCATCTTATATACCAAAAAGACATATAATTATATCGAGTGACTAATTCATTTCTGCAGATGCCTTACAAGTTGTCTGGTTACCTGTTTGTCTCCACCACTGGGACCGTGTCTTCTGCATTCTTTCATCCCTGTAGTATATAATACAATGCCTGGAATGCAAGCACCCAATAGTGTTTTTGAGTGTGGCATGCAAAAACAGATGAGTCTTTAGTCAGAGAAGATAGTGACATCTGCAAATTTGCATAATCAAATTTCAGGCCATTTGTGAAACTTCAAATAAAACTATTTTGAAAATAATTGGGAGTCACTTTTTCTATCTGGAAGTACCCTTTCACTTGTTCTTTTTGTTACTTATTTTTATTTTCGGTAATAATTAGACTGATGAAAGCATCTTTCAGTCTCTAAGTATAGTTTAACAACAGATTCTTTTCAATTTACAAATAAAAATGCCTGCTAAAGCCAGGCATTGGTGCACACCTTGGGTAGCTGAGGCAGGAGGATCACAGGTTCAAGGCCAGTCATAGCAACTTAGTGAGACCCTCAACAACTTAGCAAGACACTGTTTCAAATTTTTTAAAAAAGGGCTGGTAGTGTTACTCAAAAGTAGATTGCACTGGGTTCAATCCCCAGTACCCCTCCCCCCCAAATGCCTGATAAAATAATAAAGGAAGACCATTCAAAGATTATTCGGTTTTTCAAAGGTTATGCTATGGTCTATGTTCTAAAGTGTGCTTATGTATTTTAAATAACCTGGTTCTAAATGCATTGTTTACTTACTTTCAACACTCATGTGCATTAAATCTGTCCCAAATTATTTATTCATAGGTTGCTAAATTGTGCAGAAAATACCATGAGCTTATAATTTTCTAAACCTGAAGTGGGGATCATCTCTAGAGGGAGTTTAACTTTGACACTTTCCCCAATGGATTTCTCAGTAAAGACTTAAGCAATTGCTGAATATCTGTACTGTCTCCTTTCTTGTCCTCCCAGCAACTCCTACACATGACTATTGAGTAGTACTCCTTTGTGTTAGCAGCTGGCTTTTTTCTTTCAATATATTTTAAGAACCATCCTAGTTGCAAACTAAAGCTCTATTAAAGTATTACTCAAATTCATTTTGACTTATCTAAGATCTGGTTTCTATATGCCATAACTTTTCTTAGTCATATAGAAACCAGATATTAAATGGACACAAAATTATATCCAAAAATAATTTCTAAAAGATGTTGGTTTATTTTACAGGATCGCTTCTTGTATAAAGATATTTTATTAAACAGTCGTCACCCAAAGTGGAATATATAACTGCAGAACTTAAAAAAAATTTAAGCAGGTGTGATATTCAACATATTTAATAACTCATTTAGCAAAGGCATTGACCAATCAGAATGGGTGCTGGTGGCCACGTCACTGGACTAGGGTAATGATGCTCCTTGATGTTTCTGGTGTTAGTTGCGGGGCCATGGGTGATGTGGCTGAGCTGCAGAGATTTAGACCGAGTGGCAGTAGGGGGCACTAGGGCTTGAGACAATGGCTATTTATCAACGGTAGCATGATAATTCCATAACTCAACAACGGAGCATAGATAGTGACATATATTAGTATAAAATAAGCCCTGTGTTAAGTCTTTTTGTTTCTTTTTCTAATAGAAAGAAAATGGAAGATAAAGAGAATTGAAATAAGAGCTGTTTCTCTTTGAGCAAGAAGATACCCCATCTTACAGCATTCTCAAGAATTCCACATAATCAGGGTAAGTGAGGTATGAAACCTCTGCAGTTTGGGGAAGGGGAACCTCCTTATTTAAAAAAAAAAGCTTTCATGTGCAAATTTTACAAAAACATATGACTATATAAATAGATTCCTAGAACCCCTCCCAGAGGCCCAGAAGTTTCAACTTCATTACCATCACTAAATCTCTGCAGATGATTCAGAGAATATTCATAATTGATTGACTCTGCACTCTCCTGTGCCCAGTATAAATTGTAAGCCTGGAAAACTGAGAAATCTATTAAAAGTCCAGAATTAATATGGTATGTGACATTAACTGTTTCCTATATGATGAACATGAAAATCAAATAAATCAAAAATCAAATAAGTTAATATATGTGTATTTGTCTATCCTATTCAATCCATTTCAAAACTTGGCCAAAGATTGTTCTCATGGCTTAGAATGGGAAAACCTAGAACACCAGTAAGGCCTGTCCTTTCCTCCTGCTGAGGTCTCTGTCGGAAACTCTTTCCATGTAAAAATTGCCGTGAACTCTTCAAACACCAAACTAAAATTCAGACTTCTCTGGCCATCAAGTGAGTGGCCTAGATATGATTCGCCAGAGGGTGAGAGCTATTTATTTGTTTTGATCTTAAGAAGGCAGAAAACTGACTAAAGCTGCAGGAGGGTGGGGAGATGAGCACATTGTCAGCTTCCAGTCAAAGGCTGTAAACAAGTTGTCAACCCTCACAGTACAGTAGAGTCACCTGACACTGGGAACCACTCCCGGTGGGTTATATCAAAATCTCTGGGGGTGCAGCATCAGCATCTGTAAAGGGGTGACTTAAATGAGTGATTCAAGGTTGAGAAACACAGCTACACAGCACAAGCAAATGAAGTTTTGTGCGGAAACATCTGAGACAAAACAGGCGCAAGGATGTCACGGAAGCCTCCTAAACAAAGTCTAACCGAGCACTTTCTTTGGCACCAGGGATTTGGCAGCTGTGAAAGGTCAAAGAGAGTGAATAGTGGGCAGGAGCCCAGGTGTTTCCAGAGCAGGAACCTGAAGGTAGAGCCTTGACAAGCAGCCCCATAGGCAAAGGAGTGGGAAGCTCATGGACTGGCCTGGGAAACCAGGTAGACAAAATGCATTTGACAGACCCCCAGGCAGGTGAGAGAGCCCTCCTCCTCAGGAGGCTGAAGACTCATCAGGTGAGAATTTTCAGGAGACTAAAGGTACTACACTGTGGGGGTAGGGCAGGGAAATGTGAGCTATTGGTGTATGAGCCTGTTACCAAAGGCTGGTGATACTTGTTAACAATTGATTTGTATTTTAAATATGGAGCTAAGGATTGAATACGGGGGGGGGTTCTACCTCTGAGCTACACTCCCAGTTCTATTTTATTTATTTTTGTTTTGTTTTGATTCGAGACAGGGTCTCACTAAGGTGCTGAGGACCTTACTAAATTGCTGAGGCTGACCTCCAACCTGTGATCCAACTAACTCAGCCTCCCAAGTACTAGGTTTACAGGCATGAGCTACCACACCTGGCTTTTTTATTTCCTTAATATAGGGTTTGCTATGTGTCAGGTGACTAAACTGAAAAAGAATTAAGGATACCAAAGTTGAGGAATCACAAGTAACAATGAGGCTACGGTATAACATGAGCTCTCTGCATGAATAATAAACTGGATGAATGGTGGATAGATGGCTACCCAAATGCCAGAATTTAGGTAAAGACAAAGAGTGTCAATCTCTTTAATGAAAACTGCAGTGATCAAAAACCATATTTTTTAAAAAAATATACAGAGGCAATAAGGAGTGGGAGATAAGAATTTTCACATAAGGAATCTATGCACATGATATAAGAAACAACAACAATTTGAGATTCCCCTCAGATTTAAAAGCAGTTATAAGAAATGTAGTTTAGTATTAAAATCTTGGGATTTCTGAATAATTTTAATTTATGGAGACAGTGGAATATACCAAGAGAGGTACATTACCTGCCCTGGAAGATCCAATCTATGTGGTTGCTACGCCTCACTGGGGGAGGTCCGTTTGGAGTGTGCATCCGTAGGTTCAAAGGATAAATTGGAGGAAAAAAGTGAAGCCAGTGTTGGCCGACTGCAGCAGAGGAAGAGAGGAGATGAGAGAGGACACAGCATAAGAATAGCAAGTCCTGAGAAAGCCTCCAGAGGTATGAGAGAAGGGTAAAGAGACTGAAGGATGCAGGAAGGAGAACAGGAAAGCTGTTTCAGCGATACCTACCTTGTTATTTTACCCAACATCGATTCCTAAAACAAAACTGTACTGCTTTACACGTAAATAGAAATCTCGAGGTTTTTTGTTTATTTTGAGTCATGTACGGACATCCTTTATACAGTAAACATCTCAAGACACTGGAAAGTCCTCAAGGAAAATGACTCAACCTTCAGTAAATTCCTCACAACTTTTGCATATTGTGGTGCTCAAAAGAAAAAAACTCCTTCCACAATTACAAAAGTATTTCCTTCTGCTTTTATCTCTGGTCATTCAGCGGTTGGGAGCCTTCTCCAAAGGCATTACAGCATAAAGAAAATTCTCTTTTCACCAAATTGCTTTGTCCTCCCATGAAATTTTTATGGTCTTTTAAAAGAACACTTTAGAATGGCCTTATTCCAAATTTTAAAGGAATATGAAATTTAAGTGACTAAGTCAGCCTGGTGGGTCACAAATGCAAAATTACTGTAATCTGTTTCTCAGTTTATCAGTCTCCCTAAAGACCATTAAGTCCTATGCACAGCCATAATAGCTTCATCTTTAAATGCTCAGAGGCATAGCCCAGAAATTAAGATGGGAGTTTAATTTATTCCTTCTTCCACTCAATCCTTAATCTTTTTCCAGTGCTTTGCAAGCTGATTTACTTTAAATTGCAATTATTCTACAAAAAAGAATTTTAAAAAGGAATGCGAATCTTTGTCATTATTTCTGCTTTCGCCCTTTCCCTTTCTTCAAATGTGGGGGCAGGAGAGAGGAGCCCTCCCCCCACCCAAGCCTCCATGACTGCTTCCTCCTCTCAGCCCCCAAGGTCCTGATCATTTTAACATTCACTTCGTACTTAGTGTTCCACAGTTACTATTACTGCATAACAAATGACCACAGATGTCAATGACTTAAAACAACTGCTTCAATTGCACTTTCCGATTCCGCAGGTCTGGAATTCAGCTAGGATATAGCAGGAGTGGCTTTGTTTTACAGTGAGTATCAGCTGGTAGTTATATAAGAGTTGGGGCTGGATTCATCCACAGGTGGCTTCCCTCTCATGCCTGGTAGCTGATGCTGGCTTTTAGCAGCTACCTGACTGGCACTTTAGCTGGGGCTATCAACCGAAGCACATACGTGAGCCTCTCTGTGGGGCCTGGGCTTCCTTCCAGCAGGAGGCACCGGCTCAGTGCTCCAAGAGTGAGCCCTGCACAGGCGAGGCAGAAGCTGCATCCCTCTTTTATGATCCAGGCTTCATAGGCATACAAGGATTTCTTCTACGTTCTGTTGGTTACAAGCGAATCAATACAACCAGACCGAAGGGAAGGGACACATACCACACCCCTCGATGAAAGAGTGCCAAAGAACTGTGGCAATTGAAAACCACCACAGTGTGCTTCCTTGTGTTATTGCTTTCTATGCAATGTCCTTGTCCTAGCTCTTAAGCTTCATATTGTTCTAAGCTGCTGGGGTTGCCAGAAACAGCAAATAAAAATACAGCAGGCGCCTATGAAACTTGAATCAGATGAGCAGAATGTACTTACACTAAAAACTTATTTGTTGTCTATATGAATTCAGTTTTAACTGGATAGCCCACACTTTATCAGACAACCCTGCCTAAGCACATATCCCAGTGCTAAGGGGATCAGAGAGCTTCAGTTGTGCCTGTTATTGATCCGAATATGGTTATCTCGTTAGATTGTTGAATCTATATAGCAGATCACCAGACTCTCTATTCCTTCTATGGGTACCATAAAAGTAAAATCAGTGTTCTACACCCAGGTCTTCAGGTTGCTACCTCAGCATGACAGGCGCGTCCCTGGAAGCCTGGACTGAGTATACAACCCTCCTTCACTCCCAGGATTAAAATATATCATTAAGTACAATTTTGCAGATTTTAGAGTTGCTATTAATGGTAATTAGACTTGAAAACTCTGTAGCAAAATTTCCTGAGGTTTGAAAATTAAATCATGTACTTTTATAAAAACAATATTTTTAAAGTAACACTTTCAGAATCCTCATGTTTCCTTCCCTCGTCAACACATTTCTCTCTCTGTACCAGTCTGCTTTTGAATATCCATTTTTTAAAGAGTTTTTTTCCAAATGTGCTGTAAATTTTTCAACAGAGAACTTATAAAGAGGTCTCAAAATTATGTTAAGTGGTTTTTAAACCCCAAGCCTTATTTGCACACTGAATATATAAAATATTATTACTGTTTTATGGAAATTCACAATATTTAATCTTCATATTTGTATAATGGGAAAAATACTTAGTATATTGAATTTCTATCATGGAGAGAGCTATTTTATTCATAAATATATGTCATCCACAAGTTTGTTTATAAAAAATTGGGTGGGGGGATTAGATAACATAAGAAAACAGTTTAAAAGAGTTAAAGTCGTCTGGGTGTGTTTATGCACACCTGGAATCCCAGTACTTGGGAGGCTAAGACAGGTTCAAGGCCAGCCTCAGCAACTTGGCAAGACCCTCAGCAACTTAGCGAGACCCTGTTTCAAAATAAAAAGGGTCAGATATATAGCTCAAAGGTAGAATGCCCCTGGGTTCAATCAAAAGAGAGAGAGAGAGAGAGAGAGAGAGTTAAAGTGCTTTGCATAAAGTAAAAAAACAAAATTAGAAGTCGAGTACAATTGAGTTACTGAGTCAGAGTGGAAAGAGAAGAAAGTAGTCAGACCAGCAATACAGTAAGATACATGTGCCCTATAAGAAAAGATGGTACATACATATGTATATATGTATATATAGTATATGTGTATATATATATATATACACATATATATATATATATATGTTAAAATGTCAAATTATGTTGGTAGATTGTTTGCAATTTGGCTCAATAGCCCTTTCTATATCCTTGCCCTTGAATAGTCCTTTCCCCTACACTGATTCTGTGCGTGGCCATGTGTCTTGCTTTGGCCAGTAGAAAACCTAACATAAACAGAGATTTATGAAGTACTTGTGTATCGAGGACTTGCTTCTTGCTGTTCTGCAGAACCCTGTGGATGCTTCCACATTAAAACCAAAGTTAATCTACTGGATAATGAAAGACACATGACCCAGTCATCCCTATCACCCCAACTAACATCCAACACCTGCTCGCCAAAATACAAGTGAGGCAGGCCACCTAAAATAATCAGCCCTTTGATGGCTATGTAACTGCCCTGTCAAATCAGAGACTCAACAGTAATAATAAAATAATTGTTAGCTTAAACTTTGGGGTATTTATTATGAAACAAAAGCTAATAGATAATGAATATCTATTGTCCAATTTAAATGGTATGCTCTACTATTATGTAATCTTACTTTTTGTTCCAAATACCCAACAAAAAATCTCCAGAGAATCAGCCCATGTCGATGATAATTTGGAAGCAGAATAAAATTGGCAATGATGGTAATTTTGAGACAATAATTGAACAACATGTCATGGAAAAAATTAACATAGGAAGAAGATAAATGGTACGATATACAAAGAGGACAAAACAACATCAGACTCACGCCACTCAGTATCTGGCTTTCATAAAGCTGAGCATAGCAATCAGAAGGGACCCTAGGTTAGAAGTTGTAGCCAATTTTTTTAAATGTAAGAATACAAAATGAAGCCAGTAGTCTTAGGGAGCATCTAAGAAACTGACCTTTGGGTTGTACTAAAATAAATACATACATACATGAATACAAGCATGGTGGGGAGGCCAATATACATTCTTTCTACCTGATTAGCTTTTTAAATTAAATTTATTTTTAACAGATACATAAAAACATAAAATTATACATATTAATAGGATAATGTAATGCTTCCAGGTAGGTATACATTATGTAATATTTAAATCAGGTTAAGTTTATCTATCTCCTAACACACATCATTTCTTTCTGGTGAAAACTTTCAAAATCTTTTCTTCTAGCTTTTTGAAATATACAGCACACTATTATTATCTATAGTCACCCTTCTGTGCAATAGCACACCAGAATTATAGATGAAGTACTTATAAGTTATGAAGAACTTACAGGAATACTAAAATATCAGAATTTTAAATTCATAGCTGGGTGTGGTGGCACACACTTGTAATCCCAGTACTTGGGAGGCTGAGACCAGAGGATCCGGGTTCGCAGCTAGCCTCCGCAACTTAGTGAGGCCCTGTTTCAAAATAAAGAATAAAAAAAAATACAGGGCTGGGGGTGTAGCTTGGAGGTAGAATGTCCCTGGGTTCAATTCCCAGTACTGCAAAAAAAAAAAATTCATAATTGAAAGCAATCATATTAAAATATAAGTAAAATTTTAATTTAATTTTTATTTTGAATAACTGGTTAATTTGTGGTGTCTGTGCATTAAAATAGACATTCCACTTGCAAATAGCATTGCTTAACCTGTTTAATTATTTTAAAGTGTTATTAGCTTTTTAAGCCATTACTAAATTGGTAATACAAATTTAAGGCATGATAAGAGGAAATTTACTATTTCTTGAAAATTGCCCAGAATACTAACTGAATGATCTTTAAATATGCCATCAACCATTATCATTATCACAGAAGATAGAAACATTTTTAGAGAAAAGAATAAAAGCTTTTCCCACAAATAATCATTTAAAATGACAAAAGTAATCATGTGCTCAGTCCAAGAACTTGGAGAATTCAGCAGAACGTTTATGGAAAAGAGACAACCAATCAGAGGTTGTTATAGTTTGAATCTGGAACATCTCCCCAAAGCTCACGTGTTGAAGGCTTGGACCACCACAGCAGTGTTCAGAGGTAGGCTCTTGGGAAGTGATGGGCCCACGAGGGCTCTGATCTCATCAGTGGATTAACCCCTCGATGAATTAATAGTTTAATGACATTATTGGGAGGTGGTGGAAACTGTAGGAGGTGGGGCCTACTTGGAGAAAGTAGGTCTCTAAGAGTGTGCCCTGGAAGGATCTCTCTCTCTCTCTCTCTCTCTCCCCCACTCCCTCCCTCTGCCACCCTGCACCATGAGCTGAGCAGCTTCCCTCTGCCACATCCTTCTGTCATACTGTCCTGCCTTACCTCAGGCCCAAAGCAATGAAGCCAAGCCGACTGACCATAGACTGAAAACTCTGAAACCATGAGCTAAAATACATCTTTCTTCCTCTAAGTGGTTTCTCTCAGGTATTTTTCCCACTGATGGAAAACTGACTAACACAGAAGTTATAGTTTTGAAAAACAATGTTTTAAAAAAATATACCGTAAGTATTTGGCCACATCATTCCTAAGCGTGCTATTATTGAGTTATTAATTTTTTCATTTGTTGCTAATTGATGAGAAGAAATTTTGTTCTATGTATAAAATAGACACTCTTGGTTTAAAAAAAATTCTCAACATTCTAGGAAATTTACCCCAAGACAATTATGAAGACAAGTTGTATTGATTTTTAAGTGTTTCATGATGGTTTCTCTTTTTTTATTTAAGATTTTCCAAATGCTTAATATATGTCAAACACTCTCAAAGGGGTTTCTTGCCCTCTTCTTTTTTTTTTTTTTTTTTTTTTTTTTTTTTTTTTTTTTTTTTTTTTTTTTTTTTTTTTTTTTTTTTGCGGTACTAGGGATTGAACCCGGGGCATTCTACCTCCAAGCTACACCCCCAGCCCTATTTTTTAATTCTTTATTTTGAAACAGGGTCTCACTAAGTTGCAGAGGGCCTCACTAAGTAGCTGAGGCTGGCCGCAAACCACGCCCAGCTCTTGCCCTCTTCTTAACTGGTAATTGAAGAAGCCTCAGATCCCGTGTTGCTGCTTGTGAACAGTCTTAAAACAGAAAATGATAATAATGCAAACCACAATGGTGCACTTCTATAATTCTAGTACTTGGAAGGCTGAAACAGGGAGATCACAGGTTCAAGACCAGCCTCAGCAACTTAGCGAGATTCTCAGCAACTTAGTGAGATCCTGTTTCATAACAAAAATAAAAGTGGGCTGGGAGTGTAGCTCAGAGGTAGAATGCCTCTGGGTTCTATCCCCAGTACCACAAAACAATAATAATAATAATAATAATAATAATGCAAATCACAGGAAAATGCACATTTCATTACTAACCAAATTTAGGTCATATATAACTAATACCATACATATGTTAAAGTTGCTTCAAAAGGGTAGGGTATGGGGTGGTATTTCAAGAGTCCTAAATTATACTCAATAAAAATTGGGTCTTCGATACATTTAAAAATGTATTTGTAGAGCCGGGCGTGGTGGCGCACGCTTGTAATCCCAGTACTTTGGGAGGCTGAGACCGGAGGATCCGGGTTCGCGGCCAGCCTCAGCTCTCGCTCTGTCTCTGTCTCTCTCTGTGTGTCTCTCTCTCTCTCCTTAGTGAGGCCCTCCGCAACCTCGTGAGACCCGGTTTCAAAATAAAGCATAAAAAATAGGACCGGG
>PVJS01035151.1:12500-13996 GCA_004027185.1 Glis glis | reverse complement strand
CGCGGGCGGGCGTCGGCTCGCGGGCGCTTCCCCTCCCCCCGCCCCTCCACCTTTCCCTTCCCCCACCTCCCGCCACCACCGCCTCCTCCCAGTCTCCCTCCCTTCCTCGCTCCTCACCGCCCCCGGGCGGGCAGGCGGCCAGACTGGCCTAGGCCAAAGCTCCTCACCTGGCGGTGGCGGTGTTAACTCCGGGCTGGCTCGCCTCCTCAGGCGGCGGCAGAGGCGTCGAAAAAGGAAGAGACGACGGCACGGTGGGCTCCGGACCTCGCTGACGGGACCAGGGGCGGGGGTGGGGGAGGGGGGCGGGCCGGACCGGGGCGGGCGGGCGGAGCAGACACTGCGGTACAGACGGGGGCAGCGGCGGCGGCGGCGGCTGCACCGGCGGCGGCGGCACCACACAAACAAGGACGCTGATTGGGCAGCTGCCAAGCGCCTCGGCTCCGCCTTACCTACACGCCACGACGCCCATTGGGCGACCTAAGCCGGCCACCCCGCCCTCTTCTTCTTCTCTCTACCAATAGAGAGCCGGATGCCGAGGCTTCACCCCACCCTTGGAGAGTGAGTGGCTGGAGAAGTGATGATTGGCGTATTTAAGACCCAGTCCTAAACGGAGGAGGGGGATGGTCTAGCGGGGGCGCGTTAATGGGTACCTCGGCCAGTCCCAGACACATCCGGGTCTTCGACAGCCCATTAAGTGTCGGGGGTCAAAAAATCGCTTCAGGCTGCAACTTTACCTTAGAGACGTTTTGGTCCCCAGGCAGCCGCCGTACCTCAGTCTCCCAAAACCGGGATTCCCCTTTGGCCAGCTCTCATTCTTTCAATTCTAAAGATGGAGACCGGCGAACGGCGCTGGGCTCTGCGTTGGGCGGTGTTTCATCGCGACAGAATCCCGGAATTTCACGATAGAACTAGCTTTAGGCGCTTGGGCCTTGCTGTCTATTTGGGGCGTGGCCTGTCTCGGTCGGCCGGAGGCCTCGGGCTTCCTGATGTTCTGCTGCCTCTGCTTGGTCCTGTCGTGATAACCACGACAGCAGAATAAAGGGAGCTGACCAAATTCACGGAGGAATTACGGTGTGCAGAGCCATCGCAGCACCCTCTCTTGGGATCGCTGGGTCTGTTTAGGTTCACAGTGAAGAAAGAGCCTTCCACCCCACCTGATTCCACCTAATCAGTCCAAGGCCCAGCTTCTCCTGCTAGCCTTGCTACTTCCCCGACTCAGGCCCGCCTAACTCTTCTAGCGTTTCTTGAGCACCTTAAGGTATCACAGAAGCGGTATGTTGAGGGAATAATACCTAAGGTTTGGGGGAAGAGACTGGGCACCCAGGTACTATGCTAAGAGCTTTATATGGATTATCGTGTGTATTCTTCATATCTGTGAGATAGGTACTGTTGTTACCCTTGTTGTACAAAAGAGGAAAATGAGATACAGATCAAATGACTTTTCCAAAATTACACATTAAGTGGCAGAGGAGAAATTTGAACCTGGTTATATCAGG
>PVJS01035151.1:0-7500 GCA_004027185.1 Glis glis | reverse complement strand
TGGAAGCAGAATGCCCCTGGGTTTCATCACCAGTACCACAAAATAAATAAATAAATAAAAATTTAAAAATATATAAAATAGAAACCCGGCGTGGTGGCACACACTTGTAATCCCAGTACTCGGGAGGCAGAGACCGGAGGATCTGGGTTCGGGGTCAGCCCCAGCTACTTAGTGAGGCCCTCTGCAACTTCGTAAGACCCGGTTTCAAAATAAAGTATAAAAAATAGGGCCGGGGGTGTAGCTCAGAGGTAGAATGCCCCTGGGTTCAATCCCTGGTACTGCAAAAAAAAAAAAAAATAGAGCCAGGCATGGTGGCACACACCTGTAATCCCAGTACTTGGGAGGCTGAGACAGGAGGATCACAGGTTCATAGGCAGCCTCAGCTACTTAGTGAGTCCTCCACAACTTAGTGAGACTCTGTTTCAAAATAAACAATAACGTCAGTGGTAGAGCACTTGCCTAACATGACTGAGGAGGATCATAGGTTCAAGGATAGCCTCAGCAAGTAGTGAGACCCTCATCAACCTAGTGAGATCCTGTTTCAAAATAAAATAAAATAGGGCTGGGGGTGTAGCTCAGAGGTGGAATGCCCCTGGGTTCAATCTCCAGCACCACCAAAATAAATAAATAACAACAAAAAACGGTGCTTAGGGTTGAAATAAGGTGGTCAATTTTGTTAAGTAGAGTCTGATCAGATAGTGGGGGGACACAGGAGGGTTCCCCTCTGAAGAGGTCGTCTAGCAAGACAGAGGGCATTTACTTAAGCCCCTTGGTTTCCTCCTTTAGGACTGGAAATGCATCCTACCTTGCTCCAGACAGGATGGGGAAGGGTCCCCTGGCATGAAGGTCCCGACATTCAGAAGTAGTACCTCTCTCATCACCCCCTGATCTCCATCACCCAGGAATTTGCACTAAAAATTCATGTAAGTAATTTCCTCCATTGATACTCCTGCCCTCCTTCCCCAAGGCATTTCTGTTTTGTTAGCTAATTCCCTGTGGTAATTGGTTTTGCAGCTCTGTTAGGAGTTGTTTCCTGTGTTTATTTCATTATACAGGGGAAAAAAGGAGAACTCTGAGTGGGCCAAAGGGATTAGAGAAATGATGCATCTCCCCGATGTCTACACGCAGCAAGCCCCTTCCTCCTCGCCCCTTTCTTCCCAGTGCTGTCCCCTGGCTGAGACCCTGTCCAGAAGAGCACTGCCTGCAGCTAGTGCAACTGACGCGGGCCAGGGCGACTGCCAGGGCCCCGGGGAAGCATGAGGGCCGCCAACACCAACTACTGGGGAAAGGGTTGTCATCTCTGGAGGTACTGCAGAAACTGGGGTGGGGGAGAGGAAATAAGGCAAAGATGAGCTCAGGGACCCCAGAGAATGGAGCCTTTGTGTGGGGTACAGATGAGGGACAAGGGGGTGATTGTGTGGGAGGGCTGGAAGTGCCACGCAGACTGACTGGCACTGCCATAGCCAGCACCAGATTCGCCCTCTCCTGCTCCAAGAACTCCTTGTGCCCCAAGGGGCCAGCACCAGACATGATCAAGAAAAGCGGAGTGCACCCAAAGGCTGCCAATGATGGAAAGGTGGAAGTGAGGATGTGCAGCTAGGAGATAATAAGAGGCCCCCCATTGTGTCCCAGCCCCAAGGAATAGGAGGCAGAAGGAAAAAGACAGAAGCAGCTTTTACTATATTTACATCCAACAAAACTTTGCAGGAAACAATCCTTATTGCACAGGTCAGGGCCCTGGGTGGGTGAGGCATTCCCCAAGGTGGAGTGGACCAGAAGGGTCAGGACGGGAGGAGGCAGGGACCTTCTAGCTCCCACTGCCTGGCTTTCAAGGAGCTAAAAACCATGGTGACCCATTCCCTTCTCTTTCTCACTCTCCCTAAGAGTCTCATAAGCAAGGGGGCTGTGTCTCCAGAATAAATAACTTAAAATACAAACACAAAGGTAGGAAGGCATGGAGAGCCTTGGGCTCCTTCAGCAATGCCAGAGAAGAGGGACCATCATTGGTGGGCAATGAGATTCCTCCCTCCCGTTCAGGGCAAAGGCTCAGTAGCTCTGTATCTTTCCAGTTGTTTTTTAAAACAAAAACTTCTAAAATGACCAGGGCAGTGCAGATCTGTGGGTACCCTGGAGAGGAGTTCCTGGCATAGAATAGGGGAGGAACAGAGCTGCACGAACTCCCCCAGCTCTCTCCCAGCATCAGCATGAACAGATCGGGCAGGTTGGAGATAGGGGAATTGTGACTTTTGGTAACAACGGGTCCCTCTTCCTGCTGCCCCCACTTGGAGCCTATGGCTGGACGGGGTTTCCCCTGTTCCCAGCTCCTTTATGAAGGGAACAGGGAAGTAGGTTGTCTCTAGAATACTTTTTCCCTCACCTCCCCAACCCAGGCTGGAGAGGAAGCTTGAGGGGCCCTAGCATTCAAGAGGTGCTCCAAAACATTTCCGGCAGTTAATGGCCTTGGAAGAGGGCATCTGTGCCCGCCGCTGGCGCAGTTCCTCCTTGCCCATGCTGCTGGCCAGCTTGTTAAAGGCGGACTTGTACTTCTTGTCGAAGGCCACTAGGGAAAAGGGTGGAAGATGATGCATTAGGACCCCAGCCTCTCACAGCTGGCCCAAGAGCCCTACATTTCTCAGCCCCCTCTGCTCCCTCACCTATGTCCACGTGGTCCTTGCCCAGAACAGCCATTGTCAGGAATAAGATCTCGTGGTAGATGCCTCTGTAGTACAGGCAGAAGGATGTGAATGAGAGAAAAGAGGTATGAAGCCCAGGACAGGTCAGAGACACCCCCTCCCCAGATGGGAGCACCATACCTCTGCAGGTGCAGGCCAGTGGGAGGGGGCCCTAGGGTCTCCAGCAAGAGCCCCACGGCCTTGTGCACCTCATTGAGTCCAACATGGCGCATCACCGACTCCAACAAGGCCAAGCTAAGACACGCAGGCACTGGGCCTGGCCAAACCACCCGCTGCGGGATCTGGCCTGGGTGAAAGGAAGAAAGGTCACCAGGGTCACTGAGCCCGCTTGGTCACCACCCCTCCCACCCCTCTCAGATACCAGACTCACTGTGGACCCTCCAGAGCACATACAGAGGTGGGCAGCTGTTGGGGTCAGGAGTCAGAACATCCCACAGCAGCCGCACCTGCACAGCAGCTGGATCAGCAGTTAGCCAAGGAGGTGGGGCCTGGGGAGGCTGAGACAGGGGAGGCAGTTAGGCTCATGGAACGGGAAGCAGAGGACAAGAACTTTGATTTGTAATCGGCTATATCCCTAGTGCCTGAAAACTGTGCATGGAACCTAAAAAGTATTCAATAAATATTGGCGGAATGAACAGACAAACATTAATGAATTTGTGTGGGGGGGGTACCGTGGATTGAACCCAGGAGCATTCTATCTCCAAGCTACACCCCCAGCCCTATTTTTTTTTTTTATTTTGACAATCTCACTCAGTTGCTGAGGCTGGCCTCAAACCCGCGATCCTACTATCTCTGCCTCCCAAGTACTGGGATTACAGGTGTGGACCACCCATGCCCAGCTTAATGAATCATTTTTAGGTACCAGACTACACAAGTTGTTTATGCAACAGCCATGGGAGGTCACTGCTTCTGCTATTTTACAGATGACAAAATTGAAAGAGCCTGGGTTCTTTCTACAGTGCCAAGGACACAGAGGACCAAGATAAAGAGCTGGGGGGGGAGGCACTCAGGAAGCAGGCACCACACGGGGACACTGACCTGGGCGGGTGGGGGCCCATCACAGGAGGCCAGCACCAGGCCTGGTAGAATACTAGGCAGGCGCAGCCGTTGGAAATACCACAGAAGGTTCCAAAAGATGATGGGGTGGGCAGCAGGCAGCTCAGGCAGTGCCAGTACCTCACTGCCCTCGTTCTCTACCAGCGACTCCAGCTCCTTACGCAGCACCAGGGGGCTCAGGTATGCCCATGCCCCACTCTCAACCCGTCGGGAGGTACCCTGCCAGGCAGAAGCAGGAGGGAGATGGCGGGCACGTCCCTCAGTCTGGTCCCCAGAGCCCTGCCTCCCACTGAGCCATCCCCTCCGCCAGCTTTTGGGATGCCCATCTATCTGGCAGCACACTCCCACTTCTCCTGGACCTCTGGCCCAGCCCTTACCCCCGTGTGCCCGTTGCAGAGTTGGGGCTCATCCAGGGCGAGGCAGAGCTTGCGGTCACTGAGCACAGGGCCAGGACCCCCAGGAACAGGAGCATCTTTGCTGCCACTGGCACCCGCAGAGGCAGACTTGGGGCTGGGGGCACTGCAGAAGGACAGCGGGGAGTGGGGGGGTCAGCTCTTGGACCACCACCTCCCCGCCCTACCCGCAGCACTTGCCCGTGCGGGGCACCTGGGTCGGGAATCAAGGGTCTGGACACTGAGCAAGGGCACAAAAGGACAGGCACAGAAGGGGCAGGCTGTGTTGAGGTTAGAGTCGTCGGGTGCCCAGCCAGCCATGATTTCCTCATCGTACACCAGTGAGTCGCAGGCGTGGCACAGGGAGCAGCTGGACAGCAGGATCTGTAGGCAAGGAGACCCCAGGAAGCAGGCCTGGCGTGGCCTCCGGAGCTGAGGCCCAGGCCCCGCCCCAGCCCTTCACCTCCAAATCCCAGCCCCGCCTCCCGCCACCTCCTCCCCAGCCCCTGCCTTTGACAGGGTGACTGTGATGTGTGTGTGTCCCAGCACAGCTGTGCGGGCGGGGTTATCCTCACTTCCAGGGAAGGTGGCTGGGAGGACCCAGGGGTGTCGGTGAGGCGCTCAGACGAACGGCGGAGGCTCAAGCTGCTGAGAGAAGACTCTGAGAGGTCCCACTCGCTGCCCAGAGAGGCCGAGCTCTGCCATGACGTAAGAAAGCAGGGTCAGCCAGCCCCACACTCCTCTTCACCCGCATGCCAGTGTCCGCAACCCCTCAGCCCCTCGGGATCCCCTTGTGGGTCATTCTCCCAGGTAGCAGCCCTCCCCAGGCCTCCCTCTCCAGCTACCTCCGAGGCAGTGGAGCCAGGGCGCTCCCGGGGCCGCAGGAGGCTGTCCATGGGGCTGCGGCGGGCTGGGGGAGGCAGGTCAGGGGGTAGCTCAGTGGCGGGAAGGTGGGAGGCAGGGGAGCGGCGGGACGGAGTGAGCAGCTGTTGCAGGCGGGCCCCCAGGCCCCGTCGGGGGGTGCCTGCCTCATCCTGATGCCCACCGGCCTTGGGCCCCCGCCCGCTCAGCCCTTCCAGGGCCTCGGTGGACTGGGCGCTCAGGGCTGAGCCGGAGCCCCCCGGGCTGCCTCCGGGTGCCAGCTCCTCTCCTGTCAGGCTCAGGTCTGAGAGACTTCCATCGTGCCAGGGCACCGGTGACCCCCGGGGTTCCAAGGCCTCTATCACTGCAGAGCAAAAAAAGAATCAAGGAACAGTCCTTGGGAGGCTGAGACAGGAGGATCACAGGTTCGAGGACAGCCTCAGCAAGTAGTGAGACTCTCATCAACCTAGCAAGACCCTATTTCAAAATAAAAATAAAATAGGGTTGGGGGTGTGGCTCGGAGGTAGAATGCCTCTGGGTTCAATCCCCGGTACAAAAAAAGAATGAGGGAAGATGGCGCTCAGCCTCATCTCCAGTGGCCCCCTTCCTGGCAGCATGAACTCTGGCACCACAGCACCACCATGACATTCCAGGCAGGCTTCACTCAGTCACTAGTACCCACCACACAGCCACCCTTCACTGTGGGGAGCACAGAGGGTCAGACGGGCACTCACTGTGGGCCACTCCGGCCTCCACAGTGGGCTGTGCTCCCCGGGCACTGCCCAGGCTGCCGCTCTTCACCAGGCGCCCCGTGGGTGAGGCGGGGTCCCGCAGGCTTCTCCCAGCCCAAGTAGTCTGGCGCTGAAGAGGGCGGCTGGGGGAGGGGCGCTCCAGATAAGACTCTGTGGAAGACAGAGAAATGGTTTAGAGGCAGCTAGCTAGAAACTCAGCCCCCATTCCAAAATACAGCTCCGTGGACTTGCAGAATCTCATCCCTTTTATTACTAGACAAGTGTAGTGTCCCCATTCCCAAAAACCCCACGGCAACCATTAGGCTCTCCATCTCTCTCCTTGCCTGAGCCTGGCTGCCCCGTCCCCAAGCCTGCCTTGCCAGTCCTTGCCCACCTGTCTGGGAGCTGCCAGCCTCTTCGTGTGCCGCCCCCTGCTTCTGCTGCTGCTGCCGCCATCGCCGCCTCTCTCTCAAGGGCTGGCGGAACTGAGCAGCCCCCAGGACGACATTCCGGAGCTTGGCCCAGCGCAGGCGCCCACCTGGTGTGCCAGACGGCCACTTGCTTTCCAGCACAGCCTGCCAAGTACAGTGCCCATCAGGATGACATCCTTCTACACCCTGAACCTAGCCCGATGTCCAAGTCCTGCCCTAGAACCCTGGGGACTACCTTCCCCTCCAGACCTCCTGCCTAGGACTGTCTGACCACGGGCCCAGCCAGGAGCAAGAGCCCAGAAAAAGCAGTTGTCAGCAGTTGCCTCTGAGGGGACCTAGAAGACGCTAGGAGTAACGGAGAACAAAACTAGATCTAGACTCTACTACTTATAAACTGTATGGAAGAAATCGTGTCAGCTTTTGGTCATTAAGTTTCCTCATCTGAAAAACAGGAGGCAGTTTAGTATCATGGTTAAAAGGCTGAATTCTGAGCCGGGCATGGTGGCGCACGCTTGCAATCCCAGTACTTTGGGAGGCGGAGACCGGAGGATCCGGGTTCACGGCCAGCCTCAGCTCTCTCTCTCTCTCTCTCTCTACCTAGTGAGGCCCTCTGTAACTTCGTGAGACCGGTTTCAAAATAAAGTATAAAAAAATAGGGCCGGGGGTGTAGCACAGAGGTAGAACACCCCTGGGTTCAATCCCCAGTACTGCAAAAAAAATAAATAAATAAACATGGTCCCTAACTTGTTCACTGTAGGTCCTTGGGGAAGTAAGGAATTCTCTGGAACCTCATCTCCTCATATATAAGATGGGGATAATCCTTTTACCCTACGGGAGCATAGTGGAGATAAAATTATTTAAAATGAGCCAAGTGTGGTGGTGCATGCCTGTAATCCCAGTACTTGGGAGACTGAGACAGAAGGATTACAGGTTCGAGGACAGCCTCAGTAACTCAGTGAGACCCTGTTTCAAAACAAAAATGAAAAAAAGTGCTAGGGGTATAGCTCAGAGGTAGAATGTCCCTGGGTTCAATCCCCAGTACCAAAAAAATTATTTAAAATATACATTGTGAGCCGGGCGTGGTGGCACACGCTTGTAATCCCAGTACTTTAGGAGGCGGAGACCGGAGGATCCTGGTTCCCGGCCAGCCTCAGCTCTCTCTCTCTCTCTCCGTCTCTCTCTCTCTCTCTCTACTTAGTGAGGCCCTCTGCAACTTCGTGAGACCCGGTTTCAAAATAAAGCATAAAAAATAGGGCCGGGGGCATAGCACGGAGGTAGAACGCCCCTGCGTTCAATCCCTGGTACTGCAAAAAAAAAAAAAAAAAAAAAAAAAAAT
>PVJS01035150.1:0-17500 GCA_004027185.1 Glis glis | reverse complement strand
GACCTGGGGCTTCACAGAGTAGCGGGGCGATGGGAGCTTAAGAAAGCAGGACTTGAGCAAGGAGGGCAGGGAAGATTCGGGGACTTCAGAGGCCGGCATAGTCGTACCAGTCGGCGCCTGAATCTGCACCCCCAGAGCGTGGCTGAAGCGCCCCCCTGACCCCACGGCCGGCGCCCACCCTCCACCCCACCCATACTTACTCCCATTCCTTCCTCCTGGCCTGGGGGGTGCTGTGGATTTTGTGCGCCTGGTGGGCCAAGATGACATCCCGGTGGTCCACCACGCCACCGCGCCGCTTCAGAGGGGGCCCCTCGAGGCCGCTGCTCATCCGGCGGCGCCCGGCATCCTGCAGGGCGCTCAGCGCCTCCACCAGGGCTCCGTCTGGACCTGGGGGCTCTGCGCCACAGCCATGCGGGGCGTCATAATAACTGAGGGGGGACAGCATGGGTTCGGGGACCCGGGAGGTCTTCCTCATCCATGGGCCTCACACAGAAATCCCAGGGTCGTCTGCCTCCTCCGGCGCAGTGAGGGGGAAACTAGAAAGAGAGAGGGGGAGAGGGAGAGGCAGAGTGAGAGAGAGAAACAGAGAGAAGAGCAGGGAGGTGGGGAGGACGGGAGAGGCCCCTGCTCCTTCCCGGGAAGTGTAGATACACTGCGGCCCAGCCGGCCAAGGGACCAAGTGCTTCCTTGACAACCGGGACGGAAAGCCACCTCTTAGCAGATGCCCGGCAACAGATGCCGCTCAACGGCCCAAAAAGTCCCACCTCCCGGGCGCTGGCCTCAGAGCGCCGGATGGATGCCGGGTTTATCACCTCTCGAGGCCCCTGTCCGCAGAAAGAGGGCGGCTTGTCACCCTCCGCCAGTCCCTGGGTCCTGTGAGTGCCACAGCTTTCACTCGGAACGAGAGCACGGTGACTTCCAGGGCACTCAAGTGCATGTGGAGGTGGCCACCTGATTAACCGCCTGCTTCCTGCTAGGCTTGGCTGCTTTGGGATTTGTGTTTTTTAAATGTTTATTTATGTATTTTGTGGTACTGGGAATTGAACCCAGGGGCACTCTACCTCCAAACTACACCCCCAGCCCTATTTTATTTTTTATTTTGAAACAGGGTCTCGCTAAGTTTGAGGCTGACTTCAAACCTACGATCCTCTTGTCTCAGCTTCCCATGTGTCTTTGACCCATGATTGATAGAATCTGCAGATGGGAACCTGCGGATACGAAGGGCCAGCTGGACTTCAGAGTCCTTGTGAAGCCGGGCGTGGTGGCGCACGCTTGTAATCCCAGTACTTGGGAGGCTGAGACAGGAGGATCTGGGTTCACGGTCAGCCTCAGCTACTTAGTGAGGCCCTCCGCAACTTAGTGAGACCCTGTTTCAAAATAAAGAATAAAAAATAGGGCTGGGGGTGGAGCTCGGAGGTAGAATGCCCCTGGGTTCAATCCCCGGTACTGCAAAAAGAGAGAGAGAGAGAGAGAGAGAGAGACAGACCTTGTGAAAGGTCAGCGGGCTCACTCATGAGAGGGCAAAGTCCCAAGCATAGGCCCAGGCCACAGAGTGTGTGGTCAACAGCAGCACTTGTGTGGATTTGTGGCAGGAGGAGTGGGACTCCCCGCAGGAGATGGGGATGGCCACTCCAGCGACATCACCAAGGGAGCTTTACAGAGCCCCCGTGAGCGGCTCCAACAGATCCCCAGCTGTCCTGTGTGTTCACAGGAGAAATAAACACGTCCCGGCCGGCAGATGCTCCCCAGCTGGGCAGCCGTTCCCGGCACCTGCCAGGTCTCATAATCAAGTGTGCCGATCTTGCCCTCTCTCTGTTTGCCCAACACAGTGCAGAGGAAATGGCCAAACTCATAGGGTGTGCTCCACCTGGAAGCAGCCAGGTGCCACAGAGAGCTGGCGCCGACAGGACAATGGGGAAAAGCAAATAGAAGCGAGTACGTGGCAGGAGGCCAAGGCCTCCGAAAGCCTCGCTGTGGACACGGCAGCAAAACAGAGCTCGCCAGGTAGGGCTCCTATACCTCCTGTGCTCACCTCCTCACCAAAGCCACACCCATCGCAAAGCCCGGGTCAACCTGCATCGCCATGGCAACAGGATGGCGCCTGGAGATGTTCCTGATTCATACAGCTGGGTCCAGGAGCTAGGGAGGACGGGGCAGGGAAGGAAGGACAGTCTGTGACCTTCCCCTTTTTATGTGGACAAGGACATTGACCCAGATCTACTGGGCATCAGACTTCACCACCCAGGAGTAAAAAGAAGAGGTGCCAACTGGCAAAAAGGAGGCAAAGAGCCAGCGTGGGGGCGCACGCCTATCAACCCAGGTTGACAACTCCTTGGGAAGCTGAGGCAGGTTTAAGGCCAGCCTCAGCCACTTAGTGAGATCCTCAGCAATGTAGCAAGACCCTGTTTCAAAACAAAAAAATAAAATAGAGCTGGGGATGTAGCTCAGAGGTAGAAAGCCCCTGGGATCAATCCCCAGTATCACCCCCAGCCCTATTTGATTTTGATTTCTTTTTTTTTTTTTGAGGTTCCAGAGATTGAACCCTGGGGCATTCTACCTCCAAGCTACACCCCCAGCCCTATTTTTTATTCTTTATTTTGAAACAGGGTCTCACTAAGTTGCGGAGGGCCTCACTAAGTAGCTGAGGCTGGCCACGAACCCGGATCCTCCGGTCTCAGCCTCCCAAGTACTGGGATTACAAGCGTGTGCCACCACACCTGGCTTATTTTATTTTATTTTGAAACAGGGTTTCACTAAGTTGCTGAGTCTGTCCTCCAACCTGCACACCTCCTGGTTAGTGTCCCAAGTACTGGGATGACAGGATGTGCCACCATGCCAGCTACATCTGGGTCTTTCCAATTTTTTGCTTTCACCCTAAACATTACAGCCAATGTCCCATGTACCAATCTCTGAGCTGCTTCATCTCTGTGGAATAATTTCCTGGAAGTGGAATTGCTATTGCACAGAACAGGCACATTTTAAAATTTGACAGTTACTGTCCTCTAAATCAAGAAGCGTCCTGGTTAATAGACAGTAGTCCCTGAGAAGTCACCAGCCAGCCAAGGACTAAACTCCTGGACCTTTCCTGTTTGCTTTGTTTTGTGCTGGGGATTGAACCCAGGGGCGCTCTACCCCTGAGTTAAAATAAAACTCTATTTTATTGTTTTTTTGGGGGGGTTGTTTTTGTTTTTGTTTTTTGCAGTACCGGGGATTGAACCTAGGGACATTCTACCTCCGAGCTACACCCCCGGCCCTATTTTTTATCCTTTATTGTGAAACCGGGTCTCACGAAGTTGTGGAGGGCCTCACTAAGTAGCTGAGGCTTGCCGCGAACCCGGTCTCTGCCTCCCAAAAACTGGGATTACAAGCGTGCGCCACCACGCCTGGCCTTATTTATTGTTTTGAAACAGGGTCTCACTAGGTTGCTGAAGTCTCGCTAAGTTGTGAAGACTGTCCTCAAACCTGCGATGCTCCTCTCTCAGACTCCCAAGTACTGGGATTACAGGCGTGCTCCGCTACGCCCGGCTCCTGGCCCCTTTGGAATTGGTGTGGCCATGTTCTTATCTACAGAGCACAAGGGGAAGCAGAGAGCGAGCGTCATGCCCAGGGCAAAAGTTTCAAGAGAAGCAGAGCCCTGCCTGCTCCTTTCCCTCTGCTGGCTGGATGTTTCAGTCGTTGTTCTCACTATGACCCAAAATACCTGATGACCACAACTTAGAGAAAGAAGATTTATTTGCTCGCAGCTCTGGGGGTTTCAAAGGTTTCAGTCTGTATTAGCCACGTCACGTCTCCAGAGTTCAGGGCATGGCAGCAGAGAGAGCGTGCGCGGAGGGACTCTGCTCTCACATCATGGAGGCCGGAAGCAGAGAGAGCAAGGGAAGGGGGTCTGTGGACATGCATGTAGTCCCCAAGGCCACACCCTCAGTGACCTACCTCCTCCAGTCACACCCTACCTGCCCAGGTGACCACCCAGTAAATCCATTAAAATGAGTTTACCCAATGATGAAACTTAAAACCTCATGATTCAATGACATCACCTCTGCATATCAACGCATGAGCTCTTCCAGGGGACATTCTGCCTAAAACCATAACACTGGACATGGAAACACTAAAGACACACAGTGGTCCCAGTGCTTGGGAGGCTGAGGCAGGAGGATCACAGGTTCACAGCCAGCCTCAGCAACTTAGTGAGGCCCTCCACAATGTACCAAGACCCTGTTTCAAAATAAAATATAGCCAGGCGTAGTGGCACACGCTTGTAATCCCAGTACTTGGGAGGCAGGGACAGGAGGATCCCAGGTTCATGGCCAGCCTCAACAACTTAGTGAGGCTCTCCATAACCTAGCGAGACCCTGTTTCAAAATAAAGAATAAAAAAATAGGGCCGGGGGTGTAGCTCGGAGGTAGAAGGCCCCTGGGTTCAACCCCCAGTACTACAAAAATAAAATAAAATTTTAAAAAATTACAATGGGCCGGGCAAGGTGGCGCACGCTTGTAATCCTAGTACTTGGGAGGCTGAGACTGGAGGATCTGGGTTCACGGCCAGCCTCAGCTACTTAGTGAGGCCCTGCGCAACTTAGCGAGACCCTGTTTCAAAATAAAGAATAAAAAATAGGGCTGGGGTGTAGCTCAGAGGTAGAATGCCTCTGGGTTCCATCCCCTGTACCGCAAAAAAAAAAAATCACAATGGGCTAGCTTCACATCTGAAATTCCTGAGGCGATTAGATTCTAGAGAAAGAGCTTTACCTTCTACCAGAACTCCGCTCACCTCAGTTTCCTGGGAAAGGATCCCAGGAAACAGTCACACCTCTTTGTTAGAAGAGCCCTGCACCCCGCTCTCTTCTCCACTCCCTGAAAGTCTGTCTGAGGGAATCCACATCTTTTGCCCACATAAAAACTTCAAAGAAAGAAGGCATTTTCCTGCCGTGTACCCCTGACCAACCCTCTCCCCATCTCCAGTGCCTATACAAAGGGACTGTGAAAAAGTCCGGGGCTGCTCTCACATCTCGAGGTGGCCTGTGTTTTCCCTGAACATGTATCTCCCTTTTCTTGAATTGAATCTCTGTCTTTTCTCTGACTGGCACGTGTTGAAATTCTTTTCATCACAGAGCCAAGGACCCCGGGGCCCTGAGGTGAGTTTCCCTTCCAGGCCGGGGAGCTCCTTAGGACTCTCCACGGAGCTATCGTGCTCCCCCTGACAGGTTCAATCCCCACTACCACAGAAAATAAAATAAAATGGGGCTAGGAGTATAGCCCAGAGATAGAATACCCATGGGTTCAATCCCCAGTACAGAGAGAGAGAGAGAGAGAGAGAGAGAGAGAGAACCTACCATGTCTACCAGTCTCACTAACATGCACAGGCAGGGAGGAACGGGAGCTGGTGGGATATGGAGGAAAACACCGCTGTGTACACGTATTTATGCATCACTTTGAATCTCACTGTGATGTATAATTACAATGCATCAATAAAAGTTATTTTTTAAAAAGGCCTAGTGTGTGATAGAGCCTTGAAAAGACCCCAGCCTGGAGCTGAGTCACTGTGTGGAGGAGCGCCATCTGCTGGCCAGGGCTGCTAGGACAGGGACACAAACTGGCGCCTTAACCTGGGATACAACCAGGGACCTATTACAAAGGCATTCCTGACTTGGCCTGCCTGCCTGCCATAACAAAATGGCGCTGGCTGGGTGACTTAAACAAAATACAATTGCTTTCTCATAGTTGTAGAGGACGGAAGTGTGAAATAGGGCTGCTCACCAGGGTTCCTGCGGAGGACTCTTCCCGGCTTGCAGACAGCGGCCTTCCCCCTGTCCTTATGTGGCAGAGAGAGAGAGAACAGGAGTGCCCTCTGCTGTCTCTTCTTATGAGGAAGTCACCCCTCATGATGATCCCCCTCTTATCACCACCCCTCATAAGCCTAATGACTTACCAAAGGCCCCTTCTCCAAATGTCATCCCAGTGAGGTTCAGCATTCAACATGTGAATTGAGAAGAGACAGTCAGTGCCCGGCAGTCCCCTAACTAACACGGTCCTGTTGGCCCTCTGTATCCACAGTTCAGCATCCACAGATTCCACCAACCACAGATGAAGAATAACTGAAAAAATTGCATCTGTACTGAACATGTACAGACGTGTGTGTGTTTTGCTGGGGATTGAACCTAGGAGCATTCTACCTCTGAGCTATACCCCCAGCCTTATTTTGTTTTTTATTTTGAAACAAGGTCTCACTAAATTGCTGAGGGCCTCACTAAGTTGCTGAGGCTGTCCTTGAACCTGTGATCCTCCTGCCTCAGCCTCCCAAGTACTGGGATTACAGGTGTGTGCCACCACGCCCAGCTACAGACATTTTCCCCCGTGCTTATTCTCCAACAATATAGTAGAACAACTAAGCACATGGCATTTATATTGTACTAGGCACTCTGTCATCACGAGATTACTCAAAGTCCACAGGAGAAAATACAGGGAACTATGAGTATCCATGGATTTTGGTATTCATGGGGGGCATGGAACCATCCCCCAAAATACCAAAGGATGATTATGTTCAGCGGAAGCAACTTTGGTTTTCAAGTTTGAACATTTTCCTTGTGCTGTGAAAGTCTTGCATTCAAAGGAAACATACACTGGCATAAAACCCCATTGAGAACAGGAAAATGTTCCTTAAAAAGACATCTATCAGGCATAGTGGCACATGCCTGTAATCCCAGTACTTGGGGGGGCTGAGATGGGAGGATCGCAGGTTCAAGGCTAGCCTCAGTAACCTCTTGAGGCCCTCCGCAACTTAATGAGACCCTGTTTCAAAATAAAAAATAAAATAGGGCTGGGGGTGTAGCTCAGAGGTAGAATGCCCCTGAGTTCAATCCCCAGTACCACAAAATAAATAAAAAGCATCTACCCGTGAAACCATCATAGTGCCCCCCCACCTCCTCTCCTTCCTCTTGTTTGCTCTCCCTCTGGCCTTTATTCTATTCCTCCCTCTTGCCGGTGAACCCTGTCTTTCTCTGTTTGCTAAGAGCTCAGTCAGTACACTACCTTAATCTGCCCTGGACAGAAGAGGGTTTGCTGAGCCCGTAGCCTTGGTCTGTCCTCCCACACTCTGGCCTAGAGAGTGTGACAGTCAGTGGACCATGGTCTAGCCGCTCCCCAGAGCAGCCAAGAGGGAGATAATCCAAACGTCATCTTAATTGACCTTCAAATGACTCATCGCCTTCCCGATGATGTTTTACTTGACAACTAGTAAAAGCAACTTCCAGCAGGAGTAGTGGTACACACCTGTAGTCCTAGTACTTGGGAGGCTGAGACAGGAGGATCACAGGTTTGAGGACAGCCTCGACAAGTAGTGAGACTCTCACAACCTAGTGAGACTCTGTTTCAAAGTAAAATAAAAAGGGTTGGGGGTGTAGTTGGAGGTAAATGTCCCCTGGGTTCAATCGCCAGTGCCATACAAAGAAAGAACAAAGGAGCGCGCGTGCGAGAGCGCGCTGAGTCCACCAGAGCTCTCCTTGCTGGGGGCGAAGCTCCAGGACTGCCCCACACCCCCGAGGACAGAGCTCCACGAACGCCCAGCCAGATGGCACCAGCGCGCCGCTGGAGCGTGGCTGGAAACACCTGCCCCTGGGGAGAGCCCAGGGCCGGCTCGGCTCCTTCCGCCTGCTTCCTCCCTTCTGGGACCAGTGGCCACAGTGGGCAGAGACACGCATGACCTCCCTCAGGGGCAAACGGGTCACTGGGATGGCCGGGTGCTCCGGCAGCCTCAGGACATTGGCGGGCACGAAGGACAGAGAGGGGCAAGGAGCGCTCGCGGCGTGGGCTCTAGGGCAGGGTTTGTGCGAACTGCTGAACCTCGGGTTGGCCAGATTCCTTCTCCTGCCCTCATTCCCTAGCTCTGCTACCCTTCCCATCATTCATTCATTCATTCATTCATTCATCCAGCATTATATATTGAGCACTTACTGTATACAGAGCACTATTCTCAACCCTGGGGACCCAGTAATAAAGAAAAGAGACCAACGTCCCTTCTGTCCTGAAGCTGGGGGAGACAGACCAGAAACAAGAAAAAGAAATAAAATATGCAGAAAGTGGAAAGCGGGTTGTTGTTCAAAGGAGGTGAACAGTAGGGCCTCGCTGAGAAAAAAACATTTGAGGAAAGACCTGCAGAAGATAGGGAAGGAGCCACAGGGGCATCTGAGTAGAGAACATTCCACGCAGACAGAAGGGCCTGTGCAAAGGCCCTGTGCCTGCCGCACGCCTGGGGTGACCAAGCAGAGAGGCCAGTGTGACAGCAGAGGGATGAGTGAGAAGGAAAACTGCAGGAGACAGGCAGGGTGCTGATGGCGACGGACGGCACAGGCCCTGCGGGCTCCGGGAGAACGCCGGCATTTGCTGGGAGCGAGGTGGGAGTCCCGGAAGGTTCTAGCAGATGAGGGAAGGGTCTGACTCAGGTGTTCACAGGGTTCTTGTGATCAAATTCACAAGAAACCCAAAACACAAGGTACCCATCCTCCCAGCTATCACAGGCTTCTTTCCCCTGCGCCCCACATTTTAAACATCAGGACTGGCGACTCCCCCTAGCCCCCCACTTGCTACTGGTCATGTCCTCATTGGCCGCCAGGTGGACGGTAATCACCTCCTCCAGCCTCATCTTCCCCGAGCCTCCCCTCCTCCAGTGCATCATGGACTCGGGTCATCGGCTGGTCAGTCCCCAAAGGACCCCGACCGCCACTGAGTAGAGTGAGCCCCGTGTGTCCCCACTGTGACCCCGGCTTCCTTCCACCTCGTTCCCCACTCTCCTCTCCATGAAGCTTACGTTCTCAGATGATCCTGAGCACACCCCGATTTTCACCACCTTGAGCACCCTGTGCCAGTCCCGAGGCCCGCCTCAGAAGACACCTCTGAGTTGGCGCAGTGGTGCACACCTGGAATCCCGGCACTTGGGAGGCTGAGACAGGAGGATCACAGGTCAGAGGCCTGCCTCAGCAACTTAGCAAGACCCTCACCAACTTAGCGAGATTCTGTTTCAAAACAAAACAAGCTGGGCATGGTGGCGCACGCTTGTAATCCCAGTACTTGGGAGGCTGAGACAGGAGGATCGCAGGTTCACAGCCAGCCTCAGCTACTTAGTGAGGACCTCCGCAACTTAGTGAGACCCTGTTTCAAAATAAAGAATAAAAAATAGGGCTGGGGATGTAGCTCGGAGTTAGAATGCCCCTGGACTCAATCCCCAGTACAAAAAAAATAATAATAAGAAGATCTTTCTGCTCCATAAGCCTCTAGACAATTCTGCCAGTAGCCACACGGTTGCAGCCCATTCTGCCCAAGACTTCCTCCCTCCAGCACCTGCCACTCCCTACCTGGGTCTAGTTCAGCCATCTGCAGGGCACAGGGCAGAGGGGATGCGGAGGTCACGCAGCTGGAATATTCCTCAGCAAGGACTGTGGGACTGGTGGAGAAAGAGCCCCATCTTTACAACCAACCTGCTTGGGTGAGAACCTAGCACTGTCATGGCCTGCTGTGTGACCCTGCATGAATCACTTCACCTCTCTGGGTCAGTTTCCTTGTCTGTAAATGGATATGATAAGAGCACATATTTTGTAGCCATTATGAGGGTGAAATACAGTCGTCCTTCTGCATCTTTGAGTTTCACATCCAAGGATTCCATCAACCTTGAATAAAAATATTAGCAAAAATAAATGCCTGTACTGAACACACACAGACGTTTTTCTCACCATGATTCCTTGAACAACACAGTCTAGTAACTGCTGAGATTGTGTGTACATTGCACAAGGTGTGAAACGTCATCTAGGGGTGACTTACAGTCTACAGGAGGATGCGCGTGAGTTCTATGCATATACTACACCGTGTGTGAGAATGTGTGTGTGTGTGTGTGTGTGTGTGTGTGTGTGTGTGTGTGTGGTGCTGGGGATTGGATCTGGGGGCATTCTACCTCTGAGCTACACCCCCAGCCCTTTTTATTTTTTATTTGGAAACAGGGTTTCGCTAAGTTGATGAGGCTGGCCTCAAACCTGCGATCCTCCCATCTCAGTCTCCCAAGTACTGGGATGACAGGTATGTGTCACCATGCCTGGCAATACTCCACCATTGTGTAGAAGGCACTTGAGCACCGTGGATTCCTATATCTTTGAGGGATCCTGGAACCTGTCCCCTGTGGGGACCAAGGGACAACTGTAACTCCTCCCCAGGCAACGTGCTCAGAGCAGTGACCAGCCTAGGGTGAGCCCTTCACACGAGTTCACTATTATCCTCACCATGCTTACCACAATGACTTCATTTTCAACCAAATCCTCAAAGCCCAGCCAGGTGCCTAGCCAACAGGAAGGACTTGGTAAATATTTGTTGAAAGGCAGATCAATGATGCCTCTTGTTCAGGTCGTGCAAGATGTAGGAAGGTCAATCGCAATGGGAGCAACATTACACCGTGTATCATCCTCTGTCCTCTTTTTTTTTTTTTTTTTTTTTGCGGTACCGGGGATTGAACCCAGGGGCGTTCTACCTCCGTGCTATGCCCCTGGCCCTATTTTTATCCTTTATTGAAATAGAGTCTCACAAAGTTGCGGAGGGCCTCACTAAGTAGCTGAGGCTGGCCACGAACCTGGATCCTCCAGTCTCTGCCTCCCAAGTACTGGGATTACAAGCGTGTGCCACCATGCCGGGCCCCTCTGTCCTCTTTCTCTCTCTCCCTCTCTCAAACTTTCTTTCTTTTCTCTCTCTCTCTCTCTCTCTGTGTGTGTGTGTGTGTGTGTGTGTGTGTGTGTGTGTGTGTGTGAGAGAGAGAGAGAGAGAGAGAGAGAGAGAGGACACCCCCAGCCCCAATTTAATTTTTTTGAAACAGGGTCTTACTAAGTTGCTGAGGGTCTCACTAAGTTGCTGGGGCTGGCCTCCAACCTGAGATCCTCTGTCTCAGCCTCCCAAACACTGGGATTCCAGGCTTGCGCCACCATGCCTGGCTACTCAAACTTTCTTGATTTCTTCAGCACTGGGAGATTAAAAAGGAACAAATAGCCAGAAACAAAATAATAATAAAAACATCACAGGGAGAGATTGTTTCTCTAATATTTCTTCCACAGACCTAATCATTCATCTTTTCTCTAAATCATTCCTGGGCAGAGACGGGTCGATAATTTTGCTTCTATTATGTCCTTGAGTTTTCTTTTCTGAAATATGTATTTTTTACTTCTTGGCATTTTTGACTGATAGGTGTTTATCTCCCATGCTTATCCTGCCTCTCTGACCAGAAAGTGGTCCTGTGTGTTGTCAACGCATTGATATGTTAAAAACATCAATTCAGGCCGGGCGTGGTGGCGCACGCTTGTAATCCCAGTACTTGGGAGGCTTAGACCGGAGGATCCGGGTTCACAGCCAGCCTCAGCTACTTAGTGAGGCCTCTGCAATTTCGTGAGACCCGGTTTCAAAATAAAGAATAAAAAATAGGGCGGGGGTGTAGCTCAGAGGTAAAACGCCCCTGGGTTCAATCCCCAGTACTGCAAAAAAAAAAAAAAACATCAATTCACGCAATGGTTATTATGAATGCTGACCTCCTTTGTTTATTTAACAAATATTTACTGAGTGCCACTGGGACTCAATTGCAGTTCACCTTGGGATCTTAAAACTCTAAAGAAATTATCTAGAAATTGCCTTCCCCTTGGGGCCAAAAGAAAATAGAGGGATGGCCAGGCGTGATGGTACACACCTGTGATCCCAATATTTGGGAGGCTAAGACAGGAAGATTGCAGGTTCGAGGCAAGACTTAGCAACCTAGAAAGACTCCGTTTCAAAACAAAAAATAAAAATGGCTGGGGGTGCAGCTCAGAGGTAGAATGCTCCTGGGTTCAATCCCCAGTACCAGAAAAGATAAAGGGGGAGGGGGGAGAGAGAGAGAAGGAGGAGGAGGAGGAGGAGGAGGAGGAGAAGCCAGGAGTGGTGGCACATGCCTGTAATCCCAGTACTTGGGAGGCCGAGACAAGAGGATCACAGGTTCAAGGTCAGCCTCAGCAACTTAGTGAGACCTTCAGCAACTTAGCAATACCCTGTTTCAAAATGAAATAGGGCTGGGGGTGTAGCTTGGAGATAGAATGCCCCTGGGTTCCATCCCCAGGTTGGATGGAAGGAAGGAAGGAAGGAAGGAAGGAAGGAAGGAAGGAAGGAAAGAAGGGTGGGTGGGTTGGTTTACTGGAGAGAAATAACCAGATACTAATTGTCAGAATCTCTTTAGGAAAAAAAAAAGTGAGCAGCCTTTGAAATCAGCCCTGAAAACCACTGAAAGCTGACACTAGTAATCCACACATTAATTTGTGGCGACCTTTGGTAGCATCCACCATATGGACGTGCTACTGTCTGACCTGGGCTCATCTAGGGGAGGGATGCGTGCGTCATGGGGAAGAAGAGGAGAAAAGGAACATGAGCTATGTGCACGTGTCAAAATATCACACCATACCCCACTCACATGTACAATTAATACATGTCAGTCCCAAAATAAAATAAATTGCATTTAGAGGAAAAAAAAAAGAAACAGAGGGGAGGGAAGCCAGACAGAGCGTGTGGCAGAGTCAGTGTATGATTTCATTTATAGGAAACATGGAGAACAGGTGGATCCATAGAGACAGGAGGCAGATGGCGGCTGCCAGGGCAGGGGGTGGAGGTGACTGCTGATGGGGACCAGGGTCTCCTTTTGCGGTGATGGAAAAAAATCTGGAAGCAGACAGAGGCAATGGCTGCATGACACCGTGAATGTACCAAATGCCACTGAATTGTTTGCTTTAAAATGGTTAAAATGGCAATCTTTCTGCTGTGTATATTTTGCTATAGTTTATATTTATTTATTTATTTATGTGGCAATTGAAACCAGGGCCCTTCTACTTCTGAACTTTTTGGTGTTTTGTTTTGTTTTGTTTTGTTTTGTTTTGTTTTGTTTTGTTTTGTTTTGTTTTGTTTTGTTTTGTTTGCGGTACCGGGGATTGAACCCAGGGGCGTTCTACCTCCACGCTACACCCCCGGCCCTATTTTTTTATGCTTTATTTTGAAACCGGGTCTCACGAAGTTGCAGAGGGCCTCACTAGGTAGAGAGAGAGAGAGAGAGAGAGAGAGAGAGAGAGAGAGGAAGGAGAGAGAGAGAGTGCGCTGAGGCTGGCCGCGAACCTGGATCCTCCGGTCTCCGCCTCCCAAAGTACTGGGATTACAAGCGTGCGCCACCATACCCAGCCTGGCTTTTTTATTTTAAAACGGGGTCTCACTAGGTTGCTGAGGGTCTTGCTAAATGAGGCTGGCCTCAAACCTGCCATCCTATCTCAGTCTCCCAAGTACTGGGATTACAGGTACGTGCCTCCACGCCTGGTTTGTTTTGCTATATTTTTCAAAAGGAAAGAAATCAGACACCCACCCCTACTCTAGAGAGTCGTTTAAAAGTAGCTGGTATTACTTGGGAAGTTGAAACAGGAGGATCACAGGCTCGAGGCCAGCCTCAACAATTTAGAGAAATTCTCAGCAATTTTGGGAGACCCTGTTCAAAATAAAAACTAAGCTGGAGTTGGGTGTGGTGGCACCTGCTTGCAATCCCAGTACTTGGGAGGCTGAGACAGGAGGATCGCAAGTTCGTGGCCAGCTACTCAGTGAGGCCCTCTGCAATTTAGTGAGACCCTGTTTCAAAATAAAGGGGAAAAAATAGGGCTAGGAGTGTAGCTCGGAGGTAGAATGCCCCTGGGTTCAATCCCCAGTTCCGGAAAAAAAAAAAACTAAGCTGGGCATGATGGCACATGTCTGTAATCCCAGTACTAGGGAGGCTGAGCCAAGAGAATTGTAGGTTTGAGGACTGGCTTAGCAATGTAGCGAAACTCTCAGCAACCTAACCTAAAAAAAAAAAATTAAAGGGCTGGGAGTGCAGCCTGGAGGTAGAATGCCCCTGGGCTCAACTCCCAGTACCACATAACAACAACAACAACAATAATAATAACAAACAACAACAACTAAAAAAGATCTAGGAGTGTAGCTCAGAGGTAGAATGCCCCAGTTCCAAATAATACTAATAGTGATGAAATAAATAAGCAAAGTCCTTTACCCCAGGGCTGCTCTTTTTGGCTTCTTTGCAGGGAGATGGCTTTGAATCTGATCTGTCTTACACAGAAAAAAGGTGGTGCACAGTTGTAATCCCAGATTCTGGGAGGCTGAGACAGGAGGATTGCAGGTTTGCAAGCAGCCTCAGCTGCTTAGTGAGGCCCCGTTTCAAAATAAAAAGTAAAAAATAGGGCTGGGGGTGTAACTCAGAGGTAGTTCAATCCCCAGTACCAAACGAAAGAAAGAAAGAGAGAGAGAGAGAGAGAGAGAGAGAGAGAGAGAAGAAAGAAAGAAGGAAGGAAGGAAGGAAGGAAGGAAGGAAGGAAGGAAAGAAAGAAAGAAAGAAAGAAAGAAAGAAAGAAAGAAAGAAAGAAAGAAAGAAAGAGGTGGCGTTTGCAGAGACATCTCTCTGCCCCTGTCTGGGAAGAATAAAGTAGGTGAGTCAGTCAAGTGTGGAGGTGCTTGGGAGGCTGAGACAGGAGGATCACAGGTTCAAGACCAGCCTTAGCAATTTAGACACTGTTCAACAGAAAAAATAAAAAGGGCTGGGGGTGTAGGTGGGTGGCAGAATGCCCCTGGGTTCAATCTCCAGTACCCACACACACACACACACACACACACACATCAGTGCGCCCCGCTCCTGGAGTTGGGGGTCTTCCTGCACCCTGGGATTGGGGTATCGGTGGGGGGAGTGGGAAGGAGGTCTCACAAGGAGGGAGGGGACAGTGGCGGCTTGCACCTCAGCTTGCTCCTGTGTGTGGAGGACAAGGCAGGGCTTCCCCGAAGCCGGGAACCCCGCGCAGGAGCCGGTCTGTCGTCGAGTGGAGCCTCGGCTCCCGCTCGCTGAGGACGGGGCGCAGGGACGCTCGTTCGGGGGCACTCTGCTCTCCTGTTCGCCTTCTCTCTTGCTCCTTCTTGGGGGTAAAGCTCTCAGAAACTCCCAAAGCAGGAGCCCCAGGCACAGACAGCAGAGCAGGACGCACCCCTGCCCCGCCCGCGCCCCGCGGTGGTCCCCCAGGGCGCGTGTGTCCTGCGAAGCTGTCAGCATGGGGGGGCTGCCAGGCTTCCCCACTCAGAAACAAACAACACCGAGAGACGGCGCCTTGCAAAGAAAAGAAAAGAAAAGAAAAGGGCCGGGGGAGCCAGTGGGTGTCCTTTCCACTCGAGAGGGGGGAGGGAGAGGAGGCTATTAAATATTAAACAGAGGAAGTGGCTCCCTAAAACGGTGTGATTATTCCCAATCGTCTCACCCCGTCTGCCATCTCCCTCTTTTACCGACATGTTCACACTGCGGAGCACAGAACCCGGTCGGACCCAGAGGCGGCAGGAACTTCGTTTGGGCCCCCCCAAAGCCACGCGTGAGAGGTGGGGGCTCTCCAGGCAGAAAGCGACTTCAAGGGGGAAAAGTAGGATTTGACTCAGGTTGGTAACTGTCACTATGAGGAAAAGCGTCACATGTCCGGGTAGGTGGCGAAGACGTTGGTTGCTGGGGGAGGGGGCGTTTGAAAGAAAATGGATTTTTAAGACAGAAAGACGTCTACACCACGCTGGAGATGAGCTGTCGGCCACCCCCGCCCCTCCCACTCCAGAAGAAACTGCTCAGGGGGGAGAGGCTTTCAAGGCAGCGGCGGGCGAAATCCCGAGAGAAACTGCCCACCCCCGAAGAAAAATTGTTCAGAGTGGGATAAGAAAGATCTTTGCTGTTACTACCTTTGCAGACTGAGCTAATGTTGCAGCCAAGGGAAAAATAAAAAGGTTAAACTCCCTGCAGGTTCTGCCCCAGCATTCATGTTCCAGAATATCCACTCACCTACATTAATTTGGCACCAGGGCTCAGAATATCCACTCACCTGCATTGATTTGGCGCCAGGGCTCAGGCAACCTGGCTAGTGGGCAGCTCAGAGGGTTCTCCGGTGTCCCCAGGGTCCTGTTTCATCAGCACCCAGGGATCCGCGCCGTCTGAAGCCCACAAATCCATGACACCCCCCCCCAGAAAGGAGAAGGGGCGCAGAGAGGAGAGAGGGAACGAAAGAAGAACCGGGCTCTGAGCAGAGGGTTCCCCACCGAGGCAGGCGCGGAGCCCGGCTTCTGTGCCAGCTGCCAACGGGGAAAAGAGGAGGGGGGAGGAGGGGAGGAGGGGGAGGAGGAGGAGGGGACGAGCGGGAGGAGGAGGAGGGAGGGGAGAATGGATCACTCCAGCTCCTGATCTTTTCCAGCCCGGCGCTTCCCACAGATCCAGGCAGGAACCCAGCGTGTGCACCTGCACTGCTCCTGGGGACGTGCCGAGCCGGCTTCTTCATGAGTCCCAGCCGGCCTGGCGTCCTTCAGCACGGCTGAGCCCGACTCTCAGGAGGAGACTTTCTTTCAGTCTGGTTTCCCTTGAAGGCACAGGGGAAAGGTGGCTGGAGGTTCCGTCTTCTGCCTGTCCCCGGTGGGGATGCAGGGATGGGGCATGTGGAACGGGAGCCAGGCAGGGCAAAGATGGAATGCTGCTTATAGTTTAACCAGCTCAGCCCAGTGCACCTGGAATCCCAGGACTTGGGAGGCTGAGACAGGAGGATCACTGGTTGGAGGCCAGCCTCAGCAACTCAGTGAGACCCTCAGCAACTCAGAGAGACCCTGTTTCAAAATAAAAGATTCTTTAAAAAGGGCTAGGGTTATAGATCAGAGGTAGAATGTCCCTGAGTTCAACCCCTAATACCAAATAAATAAATAAATAGTTTGGAGCCGTGGTGCACACCTCTCATCCCAGTGACTCAGGAGGCTGAGGAGGGAGGAGGTTTGAGGCCAGCTTAGGCAACTTAGGGAGACCCTGTCTGAATAGAAAAAATTAAAAAAAAACAGGTGTGGTGGTGCACATCTGTAATCCCAATACTTGGGAGGCTGAGACAGGAGGATCACAGCCTCAGTAACTCAGCGAGACCCTGTTTCAAGATAAAAAATAAAAAGGGCTGGGGATGTAGCTCCGGGGTAGAGCGCCCCTGGGTTCAATCCCCAATATGTCACACACACACACACACACACACACACACACACTCTCTCTCTCTCTCTCTCTCTCTCTCTCTCTAATTTAACCATCTCCCCTCTGCCAGATCACAACCTAAATTATTTATGCTCTCAGAAAAAAGATAATTGGAAGACAGCTGCTAAGCCACTCCCTGAACTGTTCATTCTGGAAACGGGTTCCCTACCCCTGACCGCTTTCCTTAAGGTGAGGGATTGCACTATTAAGAAGAGAAAAAAAAACAGAAAAAAGGAAAATTGAGTCCTTTAATGCAAAAAGGCAATCGGCCACAAGTTGGTAAGTTTGTTTGCAACTTAGAAACTTACTCCAAAAATTAGGGTGACCCTCATGTTTCTTTTCTTTTCCTTTCTTTTCTCTTCTCTCCTCTCTCCTCTCTTTTCCCTTCTCCTTTTTTTTTTCTTTTTTTTTTTTTTTTTTT
>PVJS01035149.1:2500-21182 GCA_004027185.1 Glis glis | reverse complement strand
GGCCCTATTTTTTATACTTTTATTTTGAAACCAGGTCTCATGAAGTTGTGGAGGGCCTCACTAAGGAGAGAGAGAGAGAGAGAGAGAGAGAGACAGGGAGAGAGAGAGAACGAGCTGAGGCTGGCCGTGAACCCAGATCCTCTGGTCTCCGCCTCCCAAAGTACTGGGATTACAAGCGTGCGCCACCACGCCCAGCTCAAAAATTAATTTTTAATGCTAAGTAATGCCTCTAGATAGAGTGTAAAAATGAGAACAGTGAGGTTTTCAGAGAAACGCTACAATCGTATAAGATTTAAAAAAAAAAAACAGTAATGTTTCCATGATGGCATATAGTCTTCTAATTTCTTTCCTTTAATACTCTAGCTCTGTGAAGGAAGCACTCCTGGACTTCCATTTTACTGAGATGCAGCACTGTCCAATGTTCTAGATGTAATAAGTGAACCAGGGCTCTGATCTCCTTGTGACATTAGTGTTTATGCAGTATACCAGCTGCATCTGCTTGCCACATTTGCAGTAGTGTTCAGTAAATTTTCAAGTTGAGGTTAGTTGTCTAATATTAAAAGTAGCAGCCTATGGTGCTCCCCCCCACATTGTATTTTGACCAGGAGTCTTTTTTTAGTGAGAACTCTTTTTTTTTAAGAGGCTTTGTAATGCCTAATGGGCTTTAAGGTAAAAAGAATATTTACCAATTATATTATACTAGCTATACCTTTTTTTTGAGTTCCTACTCATAAGACACTTCCACATTTGCAGTGCTTTTAACATTGCCTTACCAGCCTTTAAAATATTCTCGACTAGGGGTGCGCTTCAGGACCGCAGGTCCCTTGTAGTACCGAGTGGGTGTGAATGCTTTTCCTAGCCGCAGTGTGTGACAGACCCAATATTCATACCATCCCCACGTTGACAGAGGAACTCAATGAGAACAAGGCTTGATGACCTTCCCTAGATGGAGTATGAACTCGGGATGTCTGGCTCTTTGCACAGTGCTCTGTGGGTGAGACTCAGGTGTTCTCTCCTCTGTCCCAGTGGTTCCCTGAGCAGGTCTTTTTTACAACACTTACCAGTCTGTTCTGTGACCATTGATTGACCTGTGACCTTGAAAACAGGAACTGTATCATGCAGCTTCATTTTTGTACCTAGAATAAACATGCTTTTTTTTTTAACCATTCAAGGTTATTTTACATCTACATTTAGATGATATAAATGTTGCTCACTGAAAATCAAATTTTGATTAAACAATAGTTGTGGACGCACTAAATTTTTCGAAGCTACTATTATCAAGGAGAGATTTTCATTTTAAGGGTACTGCTTTGTGACAGCATAAATAATGGTTTCAGACTGGGACTGTAGCTCAGTGGTAGAGCACTTGTCTAGCATGGGTGACACCCTCTGTTTAATCCCTAGCATGGCAAAAAAAATAGAATAAAGCTTTCCCCTTTTTGTAATGCATATTAATTGCTGACAACTTTTCTCATAAACTGGAAATGTTTAATGATTACCTTCATTAATACTTGTGTATAAGCTGAGTAAGTCGATACATGCTTGTAATCCTAGTACTTGGGAGGCTGAGACAGGAGGATTTCAGGTTCAAGGCTAATGTCAGCAACTTAATGAGATCCCATTTCAAAATTAAAAAACAACAACAACAAAATAAGGCTAGAGATGTAGCTTGGAAGTAGAATGCTCCTGGCTTTAATCCCCAGTAACAACAAAAAAATTCTTATGTATAACTATATCAATTTTTCTATAATATTTTATGCATTATTACTATATATTGTAATCATTTTATCAGACTTCTGTTTATATTGTTTGCATAATTATTACATGTTTGTAAAATAAACTTTTAAACCTCACATAGTTGCTATTAGCCTTATTTTTTTTAAGAATATGGAATCAAGCCGGGTGTGGTGTCGCACGCTTGTAATCCCAGTACTTGGGAGGCTGAGATTGGAGGCTCTGGGTTCGCAGCGGCCAGCCTCAGCTACTTAGTGAGGCCCTCTGCAACTTAGTGAGACTCTGTTTCAAAATAAAGAATAAAAAATAGGGCCGGGCGTGGTGGCGCACGCTTGTAATCCCAGTACTTTGGGAGGTGGAGACCAGAGGATTCTGGTTCGTGGCCAGCCTCAGCTCACTATCTTTCTCTACCTAGTGAGGCCCTCCACAACTTCGTGAGACCCGGTTTCAAAATAAAGTATAAAAAAAAATAGGGCCGGGGGTGTAGCGCGGAGGTAGAATGCCCCTGGGTTCAATCCCCGGTACCGCAAAAAAAAAAAAAAAAAAAAAATAGGGCTGGGGGTGTAACTCGGAGGTAGAATGCCCCTGGGTTCAATCCCCAGTACCGCAAAAAAAAAAAAAAAAAGAATGTGGAGTCGGAACAGACATAATTTCTGAATACGAGATTGCACATTCCTTACACTTACACATTACCGTTTAATCTTACAATAATCTTATGAAGTAGATGTTATTATCCTGTTTTTACAGCTGAAGAGGCTGAGACCTCTTCAGAGGGAGGAGGACTTCCACAAAGTCACATGTTTAGCAAGTGGTAGAACATTTGTTATTTCTGTCCTTGAGGACTCTGGAGGAAGAAAGCCCTTTCTACCTACCTCCATGCCTCTGTGAAAGTCAAGTTCTATCAGGCTACTTGAGGAGGTCTCTGCTTATATTAAAGTAGCTCCTCTTTTTGGGGGGTGTGGGAAGGGGCCATACTAGGGATTGAACCCAGTAGCCTTCTACCTCTGGGCTATGGCCCCAGCCCTATTTTACTTATTTATTATTTACTTTTGTGGTACTGGGGATTCAACAAAGGGCCATTCTACCTCCAAGCTACACCCCCAGCCCTTATATTTTTTATTTTGAAACATTTCACTAAGTTGCTAAGTCTAGCCTCAAACCTGTGATCCTCTTATCTTAGCCTCCCAAGTACTGAAATTAAAAGCATGAACCACCATGCCTGGCTGTTTCTTCTGTGTGTATTTTAGTGGTACTAGGGATTGAAGCCAGGGACATTCTACCTCCGAGCTACACCCCCAGCCCTATTTTTTTTGTTTTGTTTTTTGCGGTACCAGGGATTGAACACGGGGGCGTTCTACCTCCGCGCTACACCCCCGGCCGTATTTTTTATACTTTATTTTGAAACCGGGGTCTCACGAAGTTGCGGAGGGCCTCACTAAGGAGAGAGAGAGAGAGAGAGAGAGAGAGCGAGCTGAGGCTGGCCGCGAACCCAGATCCTCCGGTCTCCACCTCCCAAAGTACTGGGATTACAAGTGTGCACCACCATGCCCGGCCTTTTTTTTATTTTTTATTTTGAAACAGGGTCTCACTAAATGGTGGAGGGCCTTACTAAGTGTCTGAGGCTGGCCTCGAACCTGAGATCCTCCTGTCTTAGCCTCCCAAGTACTCGGACTACAGGCGTGTGCCACCATGCCCAGCTTGTTTCTTGTGTTTTTAATGTGTACTAGCAACTGTCAGTCTTGAAGGTTGGGAGGCAAAGAGTTCTGATGAACATGTAGTTTGTTTTCAGTACATTGTACCCCTGCTCTCAGCCAGGCCTGTGTCTGAGTCCACACCTCTTCTTGTCTTTTTTCCTCCAAAGAGTAAACCCATTTCCTGCCAAAATGGAGGAAGGACATTCAGTTGCCTGTGTAGTGTGGGGCTGGGGGATCTCAGTCATGACTCCTTACAGAGGCTCGACTGATCATTCTGTCTTCAGTCCCAGCCTGGTCTTCCAAGACACTTGGGCCTTGTTTCTGAACCTCTCCGGGTGTGGAGCCCCTCGTGCCTCCCACTGGCATGCCCCTCTGTAGGGACACTGGTGACCACCTCCCTTGCCAAGTCAGCTGCCACTATCCGTGCAGTTCTGTTTTCCAAAAACATTTTCTGTACCCTGTGCCTTTTACACTTTTATTCTTTGGATTCTCTTTTTCATTCATTAGTTGTTTTTAGTGAGTTTGGGGAGGCAGCCAAGAAATGTCTTTTTTCTTATTATTGCTGCATCATACCCAAATTCAATAGCCTAAAAGCCAATAATCACTTTTTTTTTCTTTTGGTACTAGAGAATAAACCCAGGGGTATTCTACCTGAGTTACACCCCAGCCCTTTTTTATTTTGAAAGAGGGTCTCGCTAAGTTTCTAAGGCTGGCCTCGAACCTGCAATCCTCCTGTCTTAGTCTCGCAAGTACTGAGATTACAGGCATGAACTACCACACCCAGTTCAATAATCACTTTTTTTTTTCGGTACCGGGGATTGAACCCGGGGTGTTCTACTTCCGCACTACACCCCCGGCCCTACTTTTTATACTTTATTTTGAAACCAGGGGGTCTCACGAAGTTGCGGAGGGCCTCACTAAGGAGAGAGAGAGAGAGATAGTGAGCTGAGGCTGGCCGCAAACCCGGATCCTCCGGTCTCCGCCTCCCAAAGTACTGGGATTACAAGCGTGCTCCACCACGCCCGGCTCAATAATCACTTTTTAAAATATATATCATATATATATATTTTTTTTAATCTAGTTCTGGGAGGCTCAGATACATGGTTCTCCCAGGGCCCCTGTGGTTGCAGTCAGACATAGTGGCCGAGCTGGAGTCACTGGAAAGGCTGGGGTTGATGCTGACGCAGGAACTTACCTACATGTGGCCTGGGCTGCTTCACAGGATGGCCGATGAAGTCCAAGAGTGGGTCACTACTCCAGAGGCCAGGATCACAAGTTTGAGGCCAGCCTGGGGAAATTAGCAAGACCCTGTCTCAAAAATAAAAAAGGGTTGGGGATGTAGCTTAATGGCAGAGTGCCTCTGGGTTCCATCCCCCAGTCCCCCCACCAAAAAAAAAAAAAAGAAAAAAGTGTCATCAGAAAACAAAGTGGCACTTTTAGGACTTAGCCTCAGAAGTCACATAGAGTCACTTCCTCTGTTACCTCTTGAGGCCATCACCGAGGTCTGTCCGGGTTCAAGGAGAGGGAATACATATTCCACCAGAAGATGGGAGGCGTGCCAAAGCCACATCAGAACGGATACACGGGAGGGGATCTGAGGGTTTGCTGTGGCAGCTTTGCTAGAATCTACCACGTGTTCCATTTATTTTTAAATGGAAGACCAGAGTGGGCTTTCTAAAACTTAGATTTAGATCTGTTCTTGTCACTCCCTATTTGGAAGCATTCCCATAGTCTTACTAATAACTATAGGGTAAGTGCAGAAACCCTGAATAGCCTGGCCCATGCACGCGGATTGGGGATGGAACCCAGGGGCACTTAGCCACTGAGCTCCACCCCCAGCCCTTTTTTATTTTCAAACAGGGTTTTGCTAAGTCACCATGCACTGGCCTCAAACCTGCCATCCTCCTCTTTCTGCCTCCCAGGTACTAGGACTACGGGGCCAGCGCCATTGTGCCTGGCGTGTCGTCTACTTGTGCAACTTCTCTGCACTCTGACAATTCTTAACTTAGCCCACTCCCTGAATACGCCACTCGGTCTCCTCGTCGTCACACACACTACTCACACTGCTCTCTGCCTTCATGGATCTCTACCCCTCTTTCTTTGTGAGGCAACCCCCTCATAGGTGAAGCCCCAGCTTGGAAGGCACCCTCGCTGCTCCTGACCTGCCTCTGCCACAGTCCGTTCACCGGCACCCATTCCCAGTCACTTTCTCTGTGCTTCTAACCATTACAGTGTGTGTACTGGACTTTTCAGATCGCGAGCTGCTTGAAATAGCTACTCACGTGTCTAGTGCTCAGTACTGTGCCAACCCTGGCATCCCTGTTAAAATAGGACCTGGTTATTATGGTGTTCCAGAGTCCCTTACAATTCGCATAGCCTTGTGTACACAACACCCAATGCACCTCTTCTTTTTTTTTTTTTTTTTTAGTACTGGGGATTGAACCCAGGGGCATTCCGAGCTACACCCCCAGCCCTATTTTATTTTTTATTTGAAAACAGGGTCTCGCTAGGTTGATGAGAGCCTCACTACTTGCTAAGACTGTCCTCAAACTTGCCATCCTCCTTTCTCAGCCTCCATGTACTGGGATTACAAGCGTGTGCCACCACACCTGGCTCAATGCATCCTCTTAACAGAGCCAACTGAAAATTTCTAGCCCCAGCAAACAATCCCCATGATAATAACCTAGCTTTCCAACTAATCCTAGAGATAAATATCAATGTTCCTCTAGGCTCTGGGTTTCAACATTAAGTTTGATTTGTACATCGATGTTTTGATTATGACCTAGGTAACTAGTATTTCCCTGTACTAGGAAAGTCAATATTTATTACTCAATGGTATATCAAATTCAGTTAGAGAATAACTAAAAATTACTACCCTTCCAGCTGAGGAGGGTGGTGGTGGCCGTGTGGAGAACACCCTGGCTGTCTTGCCTCGTCCCGGATCCACCAGTGCTGGTTGTGGCACTTCTGATGAGATCAACCCCTGGGCCCATTTGTTCTGAGGTCAGTGGCCCCTACACTGCCTTGCAGGGTGGGTGCACAGGAATGGAAATGTGGACTTTTGCAAGCTGTAAACTGAGGCATTTATGGCGTGGTGGCGCACACCTGTAATCCCAGTACTTGGGAGGCTGAGCCCGGAGGATTGCAGGTTCACAGCCAGCCTCAGCTACTTAGTGAGGCCCTCTGCAACTTAGTGAGCCCCTGTTTCAAAATAAAGAATAAAAAAAATAGGGCTGGGGGGGTATAGCTCGCAGGTAGAATGCCCCTGGGTTCAATCCCCAGTATCCCAAAAATAAAAATAAAATTTAAAAAGGGCTGAAGGTGAAGCTCAGAGGTAGAATGCCCCTGGGTTCAATCTCTAGTACCACCAAAAATAAATAAATAAATAAATAAAAGCAACAACGATAAAACAAAGGCTGCTGTATCTCAAAGCTCCTGACTGAAGCCCTGATAGATGGATAATGAAGTCTAAGAGTCAGGAGATAAAGAGGATCACAAGGCCAGCATGGGCAGGTTAGCAAGACCCTGTCTCGAAACAAAATGAAAAGGGTTGGGGGTGTAGTTCAGGGGTAGAACGCCCCTCGGTTCCATCCCCAGTAGCACACACACACAGTTTTCTTAGCCAGGCACAGTGGTACACATCTGTAGTCCCACACTAAGGAGGCTGAGTGAAATAGGATCGCTTGAGCCCAGGAGTTTGGAACCAGCCTGAGCAACATTAGAGAGACCCTGTCTCTAAGGGGAAAAAAGTATGCTTTGGGTTTTGAATTTCCAAATTCCCACATGTAATTTTAGGCAAATCTTGCATTTATGATTATATAAAAATAGATTTTTTTTGTGGTACCGGGGATTGGACCCAGGAGCGTTCTACCTCCGAGCTACACCCCGGCCCTATTTTTTTATCCTTTATTTTGAAACCGGGTCTCACAAAGTTGCGGAGGGCCTCACTAATTAGCTGAGGCTGGCCACGAACCCGGATCCTCCGGTCTCAGCCTCCCAAGTACTGGGATTACAAGCGTGTGCTACCACGCCCGGCCAGAAATATTTTTATAATTAATATCTTAAATAGTGCTAGATTATATGCTTTGATTGTATATTATGTGATAGAATTGACTGATTTTTGGTTGATAATGAAATGTACAATGTAGGCTTAGTGCCATTTTGACTTTGGAGGGAAAGGTCCTATTGATTAGTCCTCTGTAATCAGAAATCTCTGGCAATTTTAGGGGGAATTCACATTGAAGGTGTGAAAAAATTGCTCATAATTCTAATTCTGCTCATAAGGTCTGAGTGACGCTGTGGGGAGCAGTTCCATTGTGGGTGCTGCACTTAGGCCTGGCTTTGCCAGTTGCCAGTGTGTGACCCCATTAAAGCGACCTAAGGTTTCTAGTCCCCAGTTTCCTCATCCACAGAATGGGAGTAACAGAACTCACCTCTGCAGGTCTTTAGGGAGAATTCAATGAAATAACAAGGTTAAGGTGCTTAGCACGTATTTGCTGTTAATAATCATACCAAAGAACCAAGCGTGGTGGTACATGCCTGTAATCTCAGTACTTGGGAGGCTGAGATAGGAGGATCGAAGGTTCAACGACAGCCTCAGCAACTTAGTGAGGCCCTGTTTCCAAATAAAAAATAAAATAGGGCTGGGGGTGTAGCTCAGAGGTAGAATGTCCCTGGGTTCCATCCCCAGTACCACAAAAACATATATATATATATATAAAATAATCAGACAAAGGATCTTCAGAACAGGTCAGTACAGCTTGGCTACTGATTTAACAGTTGTGTTCAATTAAGTACTCAAAATATTGGTAATATCAAGTCAGCCTGATCAATACCACTTACTATAAATTTATCAAATATATGTAATAAACGACCCAAAAGTTGCCGTGTAGGTCTCTATCACAGATCATCCCCAAATCCATGGTGAAGCAGAGTCCTTGTACTTTGCTAATCCAAAACACAGTTTTCTTCCAGAAGATCTGGTGAGAGGGTGAACACTGGGTGAGTCCCCAGCACCCAACCCTCCCCGCTCCCTGCTGACTGGTATTAGCTTTCTGTCACTTTAACAAAATACCTGATATAATTAACTTTTTTTTTTTTGCAATACTATGGATTGAACCCAGGGATGTTCTACCTCTGAGCCACACCCTCAGCCTATTTTATTTTTTTAAATTTTGCAATGGGTCTCATTCAGTTGCTGAGGGCCTTGCTAAGTTGCTGAGGCTGGCCTCAAACCTGCGATCCTCCTGTCTCAGCCTCCCAAGTACTAGGATTACAGGCATGCACCAGCACACCTGGCTTATTTTTATATATTTGACACCGGGTCTTGCTAAGTTGCCCAGGCTGGCCTGGAACTCGAATAACTGGGATTACAGGTGTGTGCCACCATGCCTAGCCATACACATCTTGGCACGGACACATCTGTCTTCTCTACCAAGCACAGGATTCTCCATGATCACAGAAGCCACAAAACACTGGCTGAAGCAATCAACAGATTAGCCCACCAAATTGTTGACTCCGTTCTGTAGTGAAAACGTGGGTTCCAGGCCTCGTCCTAACCACCCTCAGCTTCAGTAGCCTCAGTCCCCATCGAGGGCTTCTGTGTTTAATGGTTTCATTTTTTATTCAAATGAAAGGTCGGACCACCTAAAATTTTATCTCTTCTATTCTACCTCATCAGGACCGAGCACAGACCAGACTCTTAACTAAGCAGCCACCCTCTGGCTGCTTCCGAGAGCTGCCTGGGCCTGCACACTGGCCTGCACGTTGCATGCTCAAAGATGAGACTCCATGTCGCCCCTCGCTGCACACCTACCTTTACCTGAGACCAGACTGCATCCCAGGGGGAAGGAGTCCATCAGCTGGTTTATCAGCATGACCAGAAAAACTCAGCGTAACTCTGATAGGCAAGAGAATTCTTATTCGGACCCAGGAACTTGATGTCTGTTGGCACTACATTTCTGGTGTGCTTTAAAACAAAGGAACAGAATTCTTGCTACTTAAAAAGTCCAGCCCAGGCTTTGGAGAAACAAATGCACTCTGCAGGAAGTTGTGAAGCCGCAATTACAGAAAAAAAGTGCTGCCTGCTTTCAGTGAAACTTGAATTTCATTGATTCTGAGAAGCAGGCAACAGCCAGCCCTGCACATGTCTTCCTGAGAAGTAATAAAAACAATCGAGAGGAGAGGAGAGATCAATGAACAAAGGCCTTCAGCCTGACTGCCCTGGTTTCTCATATCATTTTCCTGCATAAGAAGGAAGGTCGTAATGTACTGTATGGCCTCTACGTCTTGCCTTCATTTTGCATTGTTAGAGAGCTGGACCCAGGGCTTTCCTTTTGCTTTTATGGTGATGCCAGGCCCTTTCCCTTTGGATTTTGGACCACTGGCAAAAATGTTCAATCTGTACCTTTCTCCCTCAGTCCATGGGAGAAGCTAGAATGATCTCTGTGTCACAGAAGAAGACACCAAGGCTCCAGGCTACTCAAGAGTGACTTGCCCAGGGCCTGTGTTGTCTAATTCCTGGGTCACAGTGTGGCACAGTACTGTTTGCTCTGGCTAACTGGGGGTGTGTGGTGGAGGGGCTGCTCTGTGCCCTGGGCGCAGAGAGTTTGGGCAGCAGCTCCGTGGCGTCATAGCCAGTCCGTTCACCATCTGGGGCCATGAGAAGGCATGCCCTCCAGCAAGGTGGGTAGCCTCGTCTCCCATTGCCCTGCGCAGGCCCCATGAACAAGTGACATGGGTGCGTGGAACGGGATGGACAGAGAAAGGCAAGGAAGATAGAGGGAGCCAAATCAGGCAGAAGTCAGCCTGAAATGAGTACCCAGAGAACCACAGGAAGGACAGGTAACACAGGTCCTGATCAAACAGGCGGAGCCTTGCCTGGTCACATGGGCTCTGCCAGTTTCCTTTTACAAAACCCATCCAATATGGGTGTTTTTTTGGGGGGAGGGGAGTACTGGGGATAAAACCTAAGGGCATTCTATCTCTGAGCTATATCCCCAGCCCTATTTTTTACTTTGAAACAAGGTCTCGCTAAGTTGCTGAGGCTGGCCTCAAACCTGTGATCCTCCTGTCTCAGCCTCCCAAAAGTATCGGGATTACAGGCTTGTGCCACCACACCCGGCTCCAGTATGTTTTATCAAGGCAGATATTGTCAGAGAAATAAAAACCCTATTACCTCTTTCAGAGCATTAGAAATAGGATGGTATAAAATAAAAGGGCTGGAGGATTCAGTGGTAGAGTACTTTGCCTGGAGTTTGTTCATGAGGCCCTAAGGTTCCATCCCCAGCTTTGCAAAATAAAAAGATTCAAAAGTAAAAGAGGCCTTGAGATGGCTTTCAGACACATAATTTTATCTGAAGCTAGAATCCAAGGCAGGTTGAGGAAACTCCCACTGCCTAGTAAGAAGCCCCCCCTTATCTCTGGGGGACACCTTCCAAGATGCTCAGTGGATACCTGAAACCACAGATAGTACCAAACCCCACACACACCATACTGCCCTAGACATACACGCCTATGATAAAATTTAATTTATAAATTAGTCTCAATAAGATTAATGCTCAACTGGGACAAGATACTGTAGTAAAATTATTTAAAACACAAATTGTTTATTTCTGGAATTTTCCATTTAATATTTTCAGACCACAGCTGACTTCAGGTAACGAACCACAGGAAGTGAAAGCGCGGATAAGGGGGACTACTATACTGACGTCTTGTTCTGTTTTTTAAAGGGTTGAAGGGTTTCGGAGGCCCATTTCTATATGTCTGGTGACAAAAAATGATTCAGCTGGAATTAAGCCCTAAAAAAAATCACAGAAAGAACTGTCTCGTCACTTGGTTTGAAACATTAATTATATGTTTAATGCAAACGTTTTAAAAGAACTGCAAACTAGGAAAAAAAATTTTCCCTGAAAATATTTCATGTAACTAAGTCCTCGAGATGGGGCTTTTCCCAAAGGGTTGGTCAGAAATGCCTTTTTGTGGGGCGTAGGACAGCAGGAGAATGGGCACAGGGTGTCGGAAAAGGATACGATTTTTCTAACTAAAACGAGAGTAACAAGGAATCCCACTCCTCCCGCTCTCCCTGCTTTATGTAAAACAACAAAAAAGCTGTCCTGCACGATGAGCACGGCCTCAGCGGGAGGCGATGTGGCCCCAGGTGCGCAGAGTGTCTTCAAACCACTCCTGTGCTTCCTTGCTGTCCACGCCTCTGCCCAGGGCACGGAGTTGCCTTCTGATGGTATCTCATTTTCTTTCTTTTTCACCTCCTTGAAAAACTAAAAAGCCTTCGGTAATACAGCCCAAAGAACAGTGTGTTTGCAATAAGAAAGGGTTTTCACAAACGTTTCGGCTGGAGCGGGGTGGACACAGGAAGGCACACAATAAATAGGGCTGATGCCGAGTCTTCCGAGGCCGCTGCTGAGCACCAGGGCCCGCCAGCAGCGTTTCCAGCACTGGGGTGGGGTTGAGGACTTGGGGGAAAGGACGCAGCTGTCCTTTAATAATTCATGGCATCATCGGCTGGGGGACGCTCCTTCCCTCCGGTCCAGCCAAGTGGCCCGTCTGCAGTGACTCCAGAGCCTGTGCCCTGAAGCCACCACCAGGCCTGAGCTCCCTGGTTAGAGGGCTGGGGGCAGAGGAGTCCACGGGACTCCATCCACTGCCACCTCGGGAAGTCACTTGGAAAACATGGAACTGGAGGTGGCGGCTCCGCGACATTAAAGTGCTTTCAACCAGAGTAGCTGTTGCTGGTGGTTTCTCCTTCCGCCGGAGGCTCCCAAATGAAAGGCGACAATATTTACCACGAGGAAAAAGTGGAAAAGCTGGTTTCTACTAAAAAGCCCACATTTCTAAACGTACTTTCCTACTGCTTTCCATGTCTTCAAATTACTAAATTTTAACTCACTGCTGGATAAGGAAATCGTTCATGACCGGGGTTAGGAAACACCAAGACAGAAGAGGAGAGGTCCATAAATATTCCTTAAGGGGTCCACTTGCGAAGGTGTGTGTGAGGAGGGCTGGCAGCAGAAAGGCCAAGCCCCACGCTGAATCCAGATGTGTATCCAGATGAGTTGAGACACAGTAGCTTCTAGAAAGTCCACATATCAGCCTAAAAGTTTATTCTGAGTCCACGTGCCTGATGACTGCTATAACACACTAGCATCTTCCATGGCCTTCACCCATCTGTGAGAAGAAGACAGCATTGCAGAAATGACAAGTGACTAGATTACTGTTAGCCTGAGGTCAAGGACCACACATCATATTCACCCGTTTCCCACACGTTTTCCATATAAGCAAAAGGCCTAGGCTGGGCATGGTGGTGCATGCCTGTAATGTATTTGGAAGCTGAGACAGGAGGGTCGCAGGTTCAAAGACAGCCTCAGCAAGTAGAGACTTTTGTCAACCTAGCGAGACCCTGCTTCAAAAAAAAAATTTTTTTTTTGCGGAACCGGGGATTGAACCCAGGGCGTTCTACCTCCGCACTACACCCCTGGCCCTATTTTTTATACTTTATTTTGAAACCGGGTCTCACGAAGTTGCGGAGGGCCTCACTAGAGAGAGAGAAAGACGGAGAGAGAGAGAGAGAGCTGAGGCTGGCCGCGAACCTGGATCCTCCAGTCTCCGCCTCCCAAAGTACTGGGATTACAAGCGTGCGCCACCACACCTGGCTGCTTCAAATTTTAAAAAATAGGGCTGGTAGTGTAGCTTGGAGGTAGAATGCCCCTGGGTTCAATCCCCAGTACCACCACCACACATATAAAAAAAAGCCTGGGATACAGTTTGAACGTTTACTGAGTCAATGCATGCCTGTACGAATGAATTATAATGGTCTAAAATTTCTAGCCAGGCGTGGTGGTGCACGATTGTAATCTCAGTACTTGGGAGGCTGAGACCTGATGATCGCAAGTTCACGGCCAGCCTCAGCTACTTAGTGAGGCCCTCCACAACTTAGTGAGACCCTCTTTCAAAATAAAAACTAGGGCTGGGGGCGTAGCTTGGAGGTAGAATGCCCCTGGGTTCAATCCCCAGTACTGTAAAAAAATAAATAAATAAAAATAAAAAATAAAATGAGCTGGGGGTGTAGCTCAGAGGTAGAATGCCCCTGAGTTCAGCCCCAGCACCACACACACACACACACACACAAAAAAAAAAAAAAATATGACCAGGAATAAACAGGTAGCTCTGTGGCCCTAAGGGACCTGGGGCGGGGGGACAGGATGTATGGAGCAGAATAGCAGGCAAAGGTCTGTCTGGGCAACAACTCATTTCTGAGGGAGGCAAGGAGATACAGCACTGGGTATTTCTGGTACCTCTGAGCTGAACTGGTATCCTCGGCTTTGAAGGAATAAAATAAGGTTTTCTTGTGGTAAAGGTGAAAAACAGGTCCGACTTCACTGCTGCCCTCCTCCTTCTCCGGGGCAATGGTGAAGCCCAGCAGAGGCATGCTCTCCATGGCCACCTTGTCCTGCAGAGAGCAAAAGGAAAACCCGGTGTTAAACACGGCGCCACACACTGTGGTGAGGCTGGCGTTTACTGCTACCTCCGACCAAAGACGCATGAAGAGGACCACCGCGAGTGGGCCTGGCAACCCAGATCAGCCATGCACTCCACCCCCGCTCCTGCCAGCCCGGCCGAGCAAAGAAAGAAATGTGACGTCTGGGACAACCTACTAGGAGCCAGGTATCACCTTGTTTACTATTCACAGCAATTGTAGAAGGTTCCCTTCCCATTCAAAGAAGAAACTCAGAGGCAATACCCCAAGATCGCACAGCAAGTAACACGCCAGAATTTGGACTTATAGCCTTCTAACATTCTTTTCACTGATTACTCAGTGTCTTCATTTTCCAGAGTTTTGTTTTGTTTTTGTGGTACCGGGGATGGAACCCAGGGGCGTTCTACCTCCAAGCTACACCCCCGGCCCTATTTTTTATACTTTTATTTTGAAACGGGGTCTCACAAAGTTGTGGAGGCCTCACTAAGTAGCTGAGGCTGGCCGCGAACCCGGATCCTCCGGTCTCTGCCTCCTAAGTACTGGGATTACAAGCGTGAGCCACCATGCCCGGCCTCAGAGTTTCTTCTGATAACATAATGCTGTATGCATTCCTCCAGACTCTCATTTATAGTATCTCAGTATGAAGCACTCAATATCTGTGCTGTAAAGTTGCTAGCAATTCAACAAGCTATATCCAGAGAATATAGACAGATCTTAAAAGCCAGTGCTCAGTGGGAAAAGATTTTATAGAAGAATGTTTCTAGGCTCGCATATTTCATCATGTAACTGAAAATTACATATTCATAATACAAACCATAAAAACACATGTAAACAAAGATAATTAATTAAGCATATTAGAAATGTGGGATGAGGAGGAAGGAAAACAGAGTTTGTATATAAAACCTTTGAGCCTGCCGGGCGTGGTGGTGCACGCTTGTAATACCAGTACTTTGGGAGGCGGAGACCGGAGGATCCGGGTTCGCGGCCAGTCTCAGCGCGCATGCGCACGCGCGATCTCTCTCTCTCTCCCTCTCTCTCTCTCTCTCTCTGTCTCTCTCTATCTATCTCTATCTAGTGAGGCCCTCCGCAACTTCGTGAGACCCGGTTTCAAAAATAAAGCATAAAAAAAAATAGGGCCGGGGATGTAGCACGGAGGTAGAACGCCCCTGTGTTCAATCCCCAGTACTGCAATAAATAAATAAATAAATAAATAAATAAATAAATAAATAAATATAAATAAATAAAACCTTTGAGCCAGGTGTGGTGGGGCACACCTGTAACCCAGTACTCGGGACGCTGAGACAGGAGGATTCCAAGTTTGCGGTCAGCCTCAGCAAGTTAGTGAGGCCCTCCGCAACTCAGTGAGACCCTATTCCAAACTAAAAAAGAAAAAAGGACTGGGAGTATAGCTCAGATAGAATGCCCCTGGATTCAATCCCCAGTACCACAAATAAATAAGTATAATAAGTAAATTGTGTGTGTGTGTGTGTGTGGTGATGGGGATTGAACCCAAGGGCATTCTATCTCCAAGCTACACCCCCAGCCCAATTTTATTTTTATTTTGAAACAGGGTCTCGCTAGGTTGATGAGAGTCTCACTACTTGCTGAGGCTGTCCTTGAACCTGCGATCCTGCTGTCTCAGCCTCCCAAGTACTGGGATTACAGGCATGTGCCAGCACACCTGGCTAATAAATAAAAATTTTGAATCAATTTTCAAAGACTGCTAGATTGGGAAAAGCATTTGAGAAAACTCAACATTTGTTCATGATGAAAACTCAGCAAACTAGGAGTAGAAGGAACTTCCTTAATCTGACAGAGGATGCGTACAATACCCACAGCCAGCATCACAGTGAAATACGGAATGCTTTTCTCCTTTTCTGCCTTGGGAACAGGCAGGACCCTAGGGTGCTCACTCTCATCAATTCAATACAACACGGTACTTCATGGAGGCAAGAAAAAGAAAAGATCAGAAATAATAAAAACCATAACAGAAAGAGTAGAGCTGGGCATGGTGGCACATGCTTGTAATCCCAGTACGTGGGAGGCTGAGACAGGAGGATAAAAAATAAAATAGGACTGGGGTGTAGCTTAGAAGTAGAATGCCCCTGGGTCCAATCCCCAGTACCAAAAATAAATGTTAATTATATAATCTAGTTAATGGCTATAAGACAGTTCACTGTAAAATTCAACATTTTCATAGGTTTGAAAGGTTTTATAATAAGCATAATAAAAAATAAAATGTTGGAAAAAATTAAAAGGATCCCTTTAAAATATATATATTTCTTTTTTTTTTTTTTTTTGCGGTACTGGGGATTGAACCCAGGGGCATTCTACCTCCAAGCTACACTCCGAGTCCTATTTTTTATTCTTTATTTTGAAACAGGGTCTCACTAAGTTGTGGAGGGCCTCACTAAGTAGCTGAGGCTGGCCACGAACCCTGATCCTCTGGTCTCAGCCTCCCAAGTACTGGGATTACAAGCATGTTCCACCGTGCCCGGCTCCCTTTATATATTTCTGACAGCCACTTTCTCCAGACTGTTCCTAAGAAGCAAGTTGCATCAGCTTTGGGTCACCTCAGGGCACATGACAGTCATGGTAGTATAGACAGGGAAAGCTGGTTATCAACTTCAAAACCTTTTTTTCAGCCGGGCGTGGTGGCACACGCTTGTAATCCCAGTGCTTGGGAGGCTGAGATAGGAGGATCACAGGTTTGTGGCCAGCCTCAGCTACTTATCAAAGCTCTTCACAACTTAGCAAGACGCTGTTTCCACATAAAAAATAAAATAGGGCCGGGGGTGTAGCTCAGAGGTAGCCCTGGGTTCAATCCCCAGTACCAAAAAATAAAAACAAACAACTTTTTTTTTTCTCTGACAGTCTTTGAAAGCTTCATCCCGTCCCCAAAATACATTGACCAAGAAATTGTGTAAGTGCCTCTTTCTGGAAGAAACTGCTTTGGAGCTGTACTCATACCCACCTTTGAAAACAAGCCTGTGCGGCCACTTCCATGACTATGCTACTTGGGCCCCGGGGCTCAGGGTTTCTGTTCTGACAAGATGCTATTCTCCTGGGAGGGCATTTACACGCCCCTTGCCTTCACTCAGCTAAGCCTGCATGTCCTCCCCAAGTGTGTTCTTTGAAACAGTTTTGCACAGGGGAGTCTCTACGACCTGCCTTAGCGTAGTGGACTGAGGTGCTGTGGAGAAGTCCTGCTGACCTCTTGCTCAGGGTCCCTCAGAGCCCTGCAAATGTCCTGCAGCAGGCCTGTGTAGGATGAAGCCTCTCTGGACTGCAGAAGAGCACTATATCACATTTTGGCTTGTTCTGGAAGGATGGAAACTCCCCCCAGCACAGAGAGCCCCACCTGTGCAGACATGAGTGTAGGTTCCCTCAAGCTCACACTGCAGGGTCGCTCAGGCTCAGAGAGAAGTCCCCTCTGCCTGCCTGCTTCTCTGCTGAGCCTGTGATCCCCGATGGGGCACACTGCGGCTGGGGCAGCTCAGGCACGTGGAGAGGGAAGCCTTCTTCCCTAAGGGCGTGCCTTTTACACATCAGGGAAAGGCTGGCCTGTGCTGATGTGCACATCCGGGTGAGGCAAAGCACCCACCATCTGCAGAGGGTCAGAGTGCAGTTAACTCCTGTTTCCAAAGTGGACTCAGGCCGGGCATGGTGGCGCACACCTGTAATCTCAGTATCTGGAAGGCTGAGATAGGATCGCAGGTTCGAGGCCAGCCTCAGCAATTTAGTGAGACTCAGCAACCTAGCAAGACCCTGTTTCAAAAACAAAAAAGTACTGGGGCTATATCTCAGAGGTAGAATGCCCCTGGATTCAATCCCCAGCACCACAAAAACAAAGTGGAGCTGGGCATGGTGGCACACGCCTATAATCCCAGTATCAGGGAGGCTGAGAGGGGGATCGCAGGTTTGAGGCCAGCCCCAGCAATTTAGTGAGACTCTCAGCAACCTAGTGAGACCCTGTTTCAAAAATAAAAAAGTGCTGGGGCTGTAGCTCAGAGGTAGAATGTCCCTGGGTTGAATCCCTGTACCACAAAAACAATAATAAAATGTGGATTTAGCCTGTGGAAGCAATCAGACAGTGGAGCTTGGAGACAGAAACCTTTCACATTATCTAACAGGTTCAGCCTGGGGCAGCCCCAGGCTGCACAACCATAGCCCCACATCTGTCCAATCCAGGAGAGGCTAGTTTCTAGGTCTCTCCAGCCTATATTTTAGAAGATGCAAAAGTAAGGTGTTCTACAAAAATACAAACTTCAGCTGGGTATAGTGGCTCATGCTTGTAATCCGAGTATTGGGAGGCAGAGACAGGAGGATCACAGGTTCACGGCCAGCCTCAGCAACTTAGCAAGGCCCTCCACAGCTTAGTGAGACCCTATTTCAAAATAAAAAATAAAATAGGACTGTGAGAATGTAGCTCAGAGGTAGAACACCCCTGGGTTCAATCCCCAGTACACACACACACACACATACACACAAAATAATAATACTAAGAACTAAAATGTAAGTAATAAATAAAACAATAAAATAAAAATGTAAGTTTCAGTTATTTAGAAGAGTTACAAGTAATAAATAATAATAATCAAAAAATTATAAATTTTACTTTTTCTTTTTTTGGGGGTACTGGGGATTGAACCTAGGGGCATTCTACCTCTGAGCTATACCCCGAGTCCTATTTTATTTTTATTTTGAGACAGGGTCTCTTTCACTAAGTTGATGAGAGTCTCACTACTTGCTAAGGCTATCCTCG
>PVJS01035148.1:0-21179 GCA_004027185.1 Glis glis | reverse complement strand
GAGCTGAGGCTGGCCGCGAACCCAGATCCTCCGGTCTCCGCCTCCCAAAGTACTGGGATTACAAGCGTGCGCCACCACGCCCGGCTTCCAAAGGTGTTTTTAATGTTTTTTTTTTTTTTTGCGGTACTGAGGATGGAACCCAGGGACATTCTACCTCCAAGCTACACCCCCAGCCCTATTTTTTATTCTTTATTTTGAAACAGGGTCTCACTAAGTTGCGGAGGGCCTCACTAAGTTTTTAATGTTTTGAAAGCATACTTCAAAAACGTAGTATTCCGGCTAACAACAAAGAGCTAAATTTTGATGTACCGATTAATAATTCGACATGTAACATAATACAAGGGAAATGAGTAGTAATTCTGCAATTCAAATCTAATGTCATACATAGGTGCCTAAAATATGATTTGATATTGGTAATGATTATTAAAATTTTGGCTTACAGACTTGCTTTAAATATCTTAGTAGATATTATAACAGTTAACTTTCAAGTAAAAGTGAAAAATAAAATTTAAAAGAACATGTCAGCATTCTACTTGAAAGTAACAGAATGAGCAAATTATAGTCAATTATAAAGCAATTCCATTTTATTTCAGATTTTCTTGGACTCCCATGTTATAAGATGTAAAACATGCAAGAACTGGGAAATAATCCTCCCACTAGACTTAGTTGGGCCCTTACTGCAGAACAATGTCCAGTTTGGGGCTCCAATTTTCAAGAACGATTTGGAGAAACTAGAGATGGCCCAAGAAGAACAATGATTAAAGGGATGAAAAAAATGGACCTATGAGGAATGGGTAAAAACATCAGAGTCTGAACTATGAATCAAGTAGCTGGGTACTCAGCTTCCAAGACAGATCATTTTTTGTTATTTTTGAAACATTATTTTAGAAACTAGATATGAACAATAAGACTTTGCCTTCCTTACATATTATTTACATTCATATTGTAAAAGGCATAGAAATCCTTATTGGATGATAATGGAAAAAATATTAGTTCTACTTTAGAATAACTGATGAACTGATCCCTCTAAGTGTACTGTTTTTCTGTTAGTCTCTAACAGATCCTCCTAAAAGGAAACAATAGTCAGGCATGGTGGTGCAAGCCTGTACTCTCATTACTTGGGAGGCTGAGACAGGAGGATCAAAGGTTCAAGGCCAACCTCAGCAAGGTAGTGAGACTCTCAGCAATTTGGAAAGACGCTGTTTCAAAACAAAAAATAAAAAGTAGGGCTGTGTTTTGTTTCAAAACAAAGAATAAAAAGTAGGGCTATAAAAAGTATAGCTTTGAGGTAAGAATACCCTGGGTTCAATCCCCAGTATGACACACACAAAAGAAAAAAAGAAAAAGAAAACCTATGTGATAGAGTATAGCTACAGTGCTAAATTTTCATTTCTATATTGTTCTACTATTGTTGCTTATGTTTTCCCCTGCCCTTTATTTTTATTTAGCCTCTATTAGCCAAATCTCTTATTCATTAGTGATAGTGAAGAGTGACGAAGGATATTAATGATGATCAAGAGACTACAAAAACTATACATGACCCATACGCAAAGGTTCTCAATAGGGGACAAGTTTTTCCCTCAGGGCACATGTGTCAATTTCTGGAAACATCCATGTCTTAATGAAGGGTACAGAAGAGGGCGCTGGCAGCTAGTAGGTTAACCTAGGAATTGTTAAACATTCTATATAAACAGGACAGTGCCCTTACATCCCCTCTCTTACAAAGTGTTATTCAGCCCAATGTCAATACTGTGAAGGTTGAGAAACCTGGGCTTACATAAACATCTTCAATGTATAGTCATTCATTTTTAATCATGAGGAATGTATTCTTTTGAAAAATGTGGGGTCAATTAAGAAAAGGCAAAGCCGGGCGTGGTGGCGCAGGCATGTAATCCCAGTACTTGGGAGGCTGAGACAGGAGGATCCAGGTTCGCAGCCAGCCTCAGCTACTTAGTGAGGCCCTGGGCAACTTAGTGAGACCCTGTTTCAAAATAAAGAACAAAAAATAGGGCTGGGGGTGTAACTTGGAGGTAGAATGCCCCTGGGTTCAATCCCCAGTACTGCAAAAAAAAAAAAAAAAAAAAGAGAGAGAGAAAAGGCAAACCATGAAATTACTCAAGGTCAACTAATGCAGAAATGCCAGAAGAACATAACTTCTGAGTATCAATGAGGATTTCCTTTTGGGTTTCTATAGTTTTACCATTAAACTTTGTTATCATGGAATGCTAGGAAGAAAACCCATTTTGCAAATATCAATTCTGACAAAATTACTTTAACCTGATTGGAAAACACAACCATATACGCGTATATACACTATCCATGCATATGTACACATGTGTGTTGTACATGCAATGGGAAGTTTCCATTGGCCATCATTAAAAAGTTTAATTACCATAAGGAGCTCTTCCAGCCAAGGGGTTTATTAATGGAGTCGGGTTACCACTTCCTTCCCTTCTGTTTCGGTCTGCTAATGCTGGAAAATCTGAAAGGTCCAATCCTGTCACATTTTCACTTCCATCTAAATAATAAGAAAGAATATAAGTTATTGATTCCACAAATACTTAAAATGAGATTATAAAAACCAACCACAATATAATTTGAAATGACACAGCTTTCTTCCTAAATAATGCAGAGCACTATACTAGGTACACGGAGGTGCTCAAAAGATACTTATAGATTGATTTCATGTCAAATAATGTCATGTATAATTGAGGAAAGCAATATGCAACCAACATATTAAAAACTCCAAATCCTGGAGACTTGGGATAGAGAATAAGGAGTAAGATTGTACATTATTTCCCCCATGGAAGATGGCAACCTAAAATTATAGCTTGTTAGCTAACAAGAGGGAGATTTGTCGTGATCTAACTGCTCTTTTCACCATATGCAATGGAGGTTATATCTGGAATGCTTGAAGCCTCAGATATACACGATGAGACAATGACATTACCTCCTGCAAATGGCGAGAAAGACCGAGGCAAAGACAATAGGAGAAGCCCTGAGGACTTCTGTCCTATATGCTATTCTTTTTACATTGAAATATGTGTGTGTGTTCTGGGGATGGAGGTATAAATAGGGCTTCCGTGTTTGATGAGTGGTTGGGAAATATGGGAATATAGTACCAATCTCAGAAGCTTATATTACCTATTACACAGTAGGCGCTCAATAAATATACACTCAATAAATAAAATTTATTTTTATTCATTTTAAACAAGTCTGCTTCTTTAAAATTAAGTTAATCCAACTTCTTTATTACTTTGCCTGTTTTAATAATCTCGAGTTTTTCAACTTTTAGTGCTCTTATAACCTTGTATCTTAATTTTTGAAGAACCTAATTTTTACCTCCAATTCAGCTTATGCTCTAGTTTTTCTTTAATCTGTTTCGTCTTGTATTTTAAGACCATTTTCAAATTTGCCCTGTTTTCCAATTAATTATAATTTTTTCCAAGTTTCATAATTAAAAGAATCTCAACTATTATCTTGAGATTACTTTGTTGATAGAAAAACAACAGATTCCATTAACACTTCAAGACAGGTGATAATTTAAAATTATAAGGATAAAGACAAATCATTTGTATCTACTGTTTTAAAAAATGGTATATAAATTTTCAATTAAAAACACTACCATATGAACAAGGCAACAGGAATTAAAAATGTATATACTATTTCAATAATCTCCCTTGAATTTATTTGATTACATATTAATCATGAACTTTGGATATATATTAACTTTAAATACACATTTTTAGGTCCCGCTAAATGAAATTTAAACATGCAATTTATTTGGGAATATATTTTAACCTAAAAATAGTTAATAATCCCCCAAATTTATATTTTTAGTAAAAGACTTGAAAGTAATTTTTAAGTATAAAATATACTGTTAAATAGAATGTTTAAAAGAATTCTAAAAATTTAAAGCAGTGTGTAAGATCATAATTCAGAATTTAAGGTGGCACTGTCAGACATTTGTTATTCTATGTCCCATTTTTTGGGGGGGAACCCTATTGAACTGTGGCAAACAGTCTGATTTCATAAGATAATTAAAATATGAAAAAATGCACACTTTAGAAACAATACAAAGAGTACTTTGTAGTATTTTAACATCTTGAACACACAATGCAAACGCTAAAATTTGGAAGCTTATTCCAAGGTTTTAATTTTGCTTGATCAACCTATGCTGTTAAGAATACATTAACATTTAAAAATTAAAAGCCCATAGCTAAAAATGACATTTCCTTATTAAATCTTCTCTCGTGTTTCTAACATATGCTCCATTTCACCAATTGTTCTTTCACCTAACACTTCCTTTACATATATTTCTTTCCCAATAATACTGCTCAATTTTGGTCCTATAATCATAACAACATCCTTTATTCCCTTTCACAGGAAAGGGTCTGGAGGCAAGGGTGAAACCTGAAACAAAATACCAAGACTGATCCCTGTTCTCTTCTGTGTGAAGTAGTTGATAAAAGACATAAACCAACAGATTGCAGGAAGTTGTCAAAATCAGAATTGGTTTTCCATGTAACTAAATTTTGAATTTTATACATACAACTGATAAAAAATTCTTAAGTATTAAATGCCAAAATTAGTATTATCAAAACTATTAAGAAAAAAATTCTACATTCTGCATATAATTGTAAAGATTCTCTTCAATCTGGCTCTCTATAATCAGAATGTCATACCACCCAACCTGGTCTAGATTACTGTTCATGTGACAGGGCTGAGGACAGGAAAAGTTTCGAAGCAAAAAGGATTCTGAGGCATAAATATAGACTAAGTTAATGTTTAGGCTCTCTGTATGTATCAAGGAAATAATCCTGATGTAACACAAATCACTATGGTATTATCATGCCAAGTGGAAAAAAGTATTTAAATATCTGTCTACTGTTTATTGGATTAAATCCTGTATCTGACAATTTCTGTCTACCAAATTCTACCATTTAAAACACTACAAAAATTTCTATAATATTTAAAGACCTGTATGTTGAATTGCTTTATATTTCAGAAATTTACTATATTTTATAGGGTACTAGCTCCAGAATAAGCTTACCTGTTCCATTAAAAATGTTACTTGATAAGGAGTTATTCATTCCAAATGCCTGATTCCTGTTCATTCCAAATCCAGACATACTGGGTACATAGAAAATAATTTTAGATATACAGTAAGAACACTAACTTTGAGATGAAGGAAAACAAAAGTGTATACTTTTGATCTCCTCATACAAAACAACGTTTCAAAAACAATAATTTGTTTTTCTGATTTTAATCTTCTTTTATTTAGAAACTTCTCTAAAGTCTTTTCATGAACAAGAACTAAAACATCTTAAATAGATTAATTAAAAAACAAAAAACAAAGAATTTATATATGGGATTTGAGGAAAACAGAGATTAAGGGTACCAATGTGTCCTTGGAGAGTCAACTTACTGGATATTAGAAGTACCTAATCTCAAAAATATGCAGATAAGTTTAAGACTTTTCTTCCTGAATACTCATTTTTCTTTACTTATTGGTGAAGCTTACTATTACTTTTTATAACATAGTTTCCCAACAAGAATATAAACTTCTCGTGGACATAGTCTATATCATATTCATTCTTGCATCCTCTGCCCTTAGTGCACATGAAGATACGACAGACACTCAACAAATGTTTAGTTAGCCTGAATGAAGTGGTGCTTTTCTTAATCAAATTCAGTGTTCTGAAACACATTCTTCTAAATATAGTTTGCCTTTCATCTACTTAATAAAAAACATACTACCCAATTCTGAATTAATGTACAACTGGTAGGCTCTTGTGAATAACTACAAATGACTCCCCCTTTTTTTTATTGCACACGTCTAAGCAAGACAAGAAAAAGAAAACAAAAACAAAAACGGAAGCGAAACTTAGAGCAAGGCCAAAAAATTAAGAATGCCAGTAAGAATTGTTAATGCAGGAATGCGCATCTTTAACGTCAGATAAACAATTATCTGATAAAAGACAGTGTATATCAGTGTTGAGCAGGGCTAACCTGTTCAAAGATGACAGGTTTTGTTTTTGCCTAAATCTGTAAAGCTAACTATGGCCAAACAACTTTTTGATAAGATATGTAGCTGGTGAAACAACCCTCTAGAGAAGAGTAGGTAAGTCAATGGAAATATTTAATATCCTGTTAGAATTGTTGATGATATAGATACCCTCAAACATGGAGTTGCTCAGAGATGAAAACATTTTATAATAAATACAACTTATCAATAGTAGAAATAAGCAGAGATTTAGAGACTCATGTTACATTGACAATTTAAAAGCAAAGTACTTTTTAAAAACAAAATGAGAAATAAGAAAAGGCAAAAATTTAAATATACGTTCAATGAACAATACTACAACAATGCAGAAAGATGTGATAAAGCCTAGGAAATAATTATACAGTTAGGAGGCTATCAGATGAGAATCTGATAACCCTTTACAAATAATAATTTTTAAAAAGTTAATAAAGCAATGAATTACAGAAGAAATACTCATGAGTCTACATAAAAGTATTGAAGTTTATGGGATGAAGAGTAGACAGGAAATGTGCTAATAACTTATTTTAATCCAGACATTACAAGTACTAGATAGAAGAAAGCAAATTAAATGGGCATGATGATGATAACAACTAGCTCAAGGACCTACTCCACCCCCAGAATCCTGTTTTAAATATATATATGTATATACACACACACACATATATATATATGTATACACACACATATATATTATACATGAAAATAAGTTTAAATGCTGTTTTTGCAAGAAAGCCTTAATAGTTTAGATATAACTCTTATACAATTACCTGACCAGCTAGAAAATACTAACAAAATGGATAATTCTTATTATTATTTGCATATTATGTGCAAATTGACAGCATAAAAAGGAATGAAAAGGCACACCTTATCTTTTGTTTTAAATCCCCACATTACTATTTTTAAATACACTAGACATAATCTTTAAGTCTTTGGTCAACAATTCTCCAAAGGACAAAACTCAATCTTAGTTGAGAATGTATTTAACCAAAGTATAACCAAAGCAAGGGAATAATACTCAAACATGTCTCCAGTGCCAATTCATGAACCTGGAACTCTTACCACATAGGTGACCAACTTCAATTAATAAAGGAAAGACATCAATAAAAATGTGCCTGATGGCAACCAAAGAACAATCCTTATCCTAACAACAGCAACAACAAAAACAACACAAAGATTGAATGAGCTTCCTAAAATGAAACTTCTTTCAAAAGAATGTATCTTTTGGGAGTTGGTTAAAGGTGTGATGTGTAACAGAATCCTTGCTGATAAATATATGATGAAACACACTTATGAGACAGAAGCCAAGACTCAAGAACAAAGCGTTGAATATGAAAAGGCAAATCTGAGGATACCCGAAAAGACAATTATACACAGTATCAATAAACATCTTACCTGTTCACAGTAAAAGGCTGTCGAGAAGGTTGCTGCTTTGGCATACATATTATGCTTGGCGAGCTTCTGTTGGGGCTACCTAACCCTGAACTGCTCATGCTATTTGTCCTGCTAGGAATTCCAATGCCCTGACCAACCTGGGAGTGGTTCATCATATTCCTAGGATTCATAGGCAAAATACCCCTGAAAAAGAAGTCCATTATACTAAATAAGCTCTCTATAATCACTCATTAAAATTATCTACAAATAATCAATTGGTGTAATCCTAGAATATTTTCAAACTGTATTTCTAAAATTTTAAAGTTCTTTTGTCTAGTAATTCTAGATTTTTTAAAAGAAAAATCAAGGTAAATTAAAAAGGGCAAATTATAGTGGAACTAAGGTGATATCTACGATGAGAGAACTATTAGTGTGACTGATATAAATTAAAAATGTATTTCACACATATGTTTAAAATAATTCCACTCCAAATTCATGTCATTCTATCCTCTTCATACTAATATGCATAATCTGTGTCATTTGTTTTACTCACTAAAGCAATGGATGTGTGGTGAGGGAGCAAGTATCAGAATTATCTGAGGAGTCGGTATAAATTGTCTGTCTTTGAGGAAGAAAGAAATGGATTTGAAAAGGCTCCCCAGGAGGTGAATAATCCTCAATATCCACCTGCTTGACAACTAGTACACTAGCTTTAGGATAAAAACATCTTGCTCTATACTTACAAATTAGCAATAAAATGAGCATAGGTATTTTTTTCTCAGTGAAAGGCACTGAACCAGAAAATCAATTAATTACCTCATTAAAAAAGTAAAAGCTTTCTTACTCTACAAGGATACATTTTGAGAAATATTCTGGTCCACCAATAAATACCTGCTTGGAGATGGAGGCGTGTGAAGTGACATTGTTGGTACCCCTGTTGTTGGCGTGACGTGGCTCGGTAACTGAGTGCCTTGTGATAAGCTGCGATTTAACTGAGGGGTATTGTTGCTCATCCCCCTCATTGGAAGGCCTAGTGCACCTAATAAAAAAATTCAGAAGAAGGAAATTCATTGCCATCAGGAATGAAATTGTTATCCATCTTCTGGAGCCGGCAATTTAAAACATTTTTAAATGACCTAATGTAATAGGCAAATTTTAAATGGATATAGTCAACTCACTCCAAGTGGGCTCTGATTTTAACAAAAAGCCTGAAATTTAATATTTTGAATATCATTTTCATATTTCTATTTTACAATAAATTTTGCCTATAAATGATAATAAATGTTACAATATTATGCTATGCTTGGTCTTAGCCAAAAGGCCAAGATGTGATAGGATGCTACAATATTATAAATGGAGATTGCTTTCGAATTTTTTAAAGGCATATTTGCAAAACTTGTCCATAGAAATATGCCTTTAAGAAATTTTGCAATCTTGTATGTTTTTAATTCACAATTGATGTACACAAAGACATTCATTCCCTCTTTACTGAAGTAGATTTAATTTTTATATGATCCATTTTTAGATGCATTTTAGAGGAAGTCTTATTTATACGTATTTCTCAATATTGCAATTTTTACAAAACCAACATAAATGCCAGCAACTGTTAAAAATCTCAACCTGATACATACATAAGAGACAAAAATTTAAGACATTTAAAAGGATTTCAAACTATAATGACTCTATTTATCTAGTTCTCCTGGGGGTAAATGCAGGATCGACATGTTCCATAGGTGTCATTTTTAAGACTATCAAGGGCTTACCATTCAGATATAAAACATTAAAAATAACCAATTTGGACAAACTTATTTTTTAAATGTAAGGCATATTTATTGACTTTTATTCAGATGAAAGGAAATAAAAATTTTAATGATTTGGAATAATTATTATGGATAGTTTGTCTTGTATGTTTTATTCCCCTTTTCTCTCTCAAAATAAGGCTAGCTTACTTAGCTCTCATTTACGTTGTCTTCCTATCTGTCATAAATGCCTTCTTTCCTCTATCTTTCTGACCCACATTTTTAGTGCTTTCTCTTTGGAGTCTGCTGAAGAATGGTACATTGGTCAACCAAACTGATTTTGAACTGGAAGTTAAATAAAAGTAGTAAGAGTGAGAGCTAATTAGTAGGTAGATGACTTTAGTTGTAGGTATTTAAGGGGACTCCCCCCCCCTTTTTGTCTAACTTGGGGTCCAAGAATTTCAAAGACCTGAAGATTTTGAAACAATGACTCTAAATAAATGGAATACTATATTCACCATGAATATTTTCTTCCAAACATCTTTGCAAAATTATCTTTTCACATAACAATGCATCACTTTCTAAGTTATCACAAGGATTTCAGCTTACAGGTACCTGGAATGTGGCAACCTCAGAATTTCTTCAAGAAACTAGAAGGGAACTGGACTAGATTATATGTTGGCTTAGTCACTATATGTATGTTTAGTCACTCAAAGCTTTGTGACCAAGAGAATGCCACTAGCTGGAGCCACTTTCTCTGAAGTCAGGACAAAATAAGGAAGAATGAGAGATTAAGCGTCAGCCTACTTAAGATTTCTTCAGAAGAAATTGGTCTTTTCCCCTCCCTCAAGTGCTCCAGTTTTCCTTTAGGCTCTCTAGTTGATCCAATAATGAACCACCAAAATCATACTCTTCACATCACTCATTCAAGGAGCACTTAATGGTGCTTATTATGTGACAAGCAGTGCTAGGTGCTGGGGAATGGTAGTGAACAAGGTAGAAAAGGCTCCTAGCCTCAGGGAGTTTCAATCATACTCCTCAAACATGCTGCCCTAAAGTCAGCTATAGAAGCAAATTTCCGATAGAAGTGCATTTCCCACAATTACTCATCACCAAAAACAAAACAAATCAAAACAACAAAAAACAATTTTACATCTTAAGATTACCTAGTCTAATGTTTGCATTTTACAGACTAGGAATCTGAGCCTCAGATAAGTTATCTGATTTCTCCAAGGTGACAGAGAACCAGGACTACAACTGAGATCTCTTAGCTGCTACTGGTCTTTAATGGCAGCACTGAGGGCTCTGAAGACAGCCCTTGTATAAGCACCATGAAGGGTACTGATTTGCAACACCTCTCATCTATTTTTCCTCCTGCCTTTTCTCTTTCAAATATTTCTTTCTTTTCAAAATTTGTTCTAAATTTCCATCTCTTGCTCTTTCCTTCATTTTCTTTCTCTCTCATCTTAATATCTATCAAACTTGTTTCCTCTAGTTTTCCTTTTTTACCTTTCTCTACACATTCATCACTATAAACACATACTTCCCCAAAATTCAGCATACATTTGGCCCCTTTTAATAATCGATAAACTCTACAAAAGACTCATTGAGATTTGTCCTCTTTAACTCTCCATTTACATATAGTTCTATGCTATATAATGAAAATTTATAATTTTAGAAATACTGGAGATACTGGAGATTATCTGAATATGAGCAAAACAATTTTTGGAGAAGAAAACAAACATAAGTAGAACTATTCAGTCAAGGACTGGTATATTGAATTAATTTACAGTACTAGCGAGGAGGAAAACTGTATGGAATAAAGAAAATAGAACAGTATGTAATTTTAGCCTTCAAAACCATCATCTTGCTAGGCGGCTTCATGGCACATGCCTATAATCCCAGTACTTGGGAGGCTGAGAAAGGAGGATCATAGGTTTTGGGGCCAGTGTGTTAATGTAGCAAGACCCTGTTTCAAAATAAATAATAAAATAGGGTGGGGGTGTAGCTCAGAGGTAGAACACCTCTGAGTTCAACCCCAGTACCACCACCACCAAAAAAAAAAAAAAAATTATTCCTAAGAACATCTAAATTTAGAGGTTCTGAGTTTTGTTTGTTGTTTTTTGTTGTACTGGGAATTGAACCCAGGGACATTCTACATTTGAGCCCTACCCCAACTCTATTTTTTTTTTAACTTTTGTTTTGAAACAGGGTTTCACTAGGTTGATGTCTCACTATTAGCTGAGGCTGTCCTTGAACCTGCAATCCTCCTATCTCAGCCTCCCAAGTACTGGGATTACAAGCATGCATCACTACACCCAGCTGAGGTTCTGAGTTTTGTTGAATTACATACAAAAAGAACAAAACATCACAAACTGGATCAATTCTTAAATACTTAATAATGTTATTCTAAATTTAACTTAAAATCAGAGTTCTCTAAAATAGTATTAATAGCAATGAATAGAAACATACAAAAACTTTTAGGGAATAAGTACACTACGTCATCAAATTTGAGTTACTTGAATCACACTGTTAGAATTGAATACTTTCAGGATGGAGGAATTTAATCTTTTACTAGTATAATTAGAAATAATCGCACAAGCTGGACGTGGTGGCGTAGGCCTCTAATCCCAGTACTTAAAAGGCTGAGACAGGAGGATCACAGGTTGGAAGCCAGCCTCAAAAACTTAGTGAGGCCCTCCACAACTTAGACCTGGTTCAAAATAAGCTGGGGGTATAACTCAGAGGGAGAATGCTCCTGGGTTCAATCCCTGGAACCCCCTAGCACACACACACAAAAGCTAAAAAAAAAAAAAAAAAAAAAAGAAAGAAAGAATCACAGAAAATCACCTCCAAAACATTAGGCCAAGAATAGGACATACAAGCTGGGCATGGTGGCACACTCTTGTAATCCCAGTACTTGGGAGGCTGAGACCAGAGGATCTAGGTTCGCAGCCAGCCTCAGCTACTTAGTGAGGACCTCTGCAACTTAGTGAGACCCTGTTTCAAAATAAAGAATAAAAAATAGGGCTGGGGGGTGTAGCTCAGAGGTAAAATGCCCCTGGGTTCAATCCCCAGTACCACAAAAAATAAAAAGAAAATAGGACATACAAGCTAAAAAAGGGAAACAGAAAAGGACATAAAAGAACTACAATAGGTAAAAATATAACTATGCATATATGAGCTTAGGTCCGAGTAAATGACTGGGAGAACAGCAAAATTCAAGTTTATCAAGCATCTAACAACCAAATGTTACGCTACTACTATATCTTACCTCCTTGTTTTTAACAATCCTATAGAGAAGGTATTTATCCACTCCTCTTTTTATGACAAGGAACATAAGGGTGAACGAAAAACAGTTTAAAACATTATAATTCTGAATCATTTTTTTCTTTTAAACACTACCGCAAACATATTCTAAATATATTCTCTTACTTGGCAGGGTGCTAAAGAATTAAAACAACGAATTGAATTCTTTATTATTCTTCAGAAACCCTAAAGAATATGATCTCAGAAATTATTTCCATGAATTATTTGTTGCATAAACTAATTAACAGCACACTTCTTAAATACTGTGACCAGATGTGCCTCCTGAATTCAATCATTTGCTAGAGATAAACAATATTAATAGGTATAAGTTATATGAAAAAATTCTATCATAGCAACCAAATCCCTGAATATTCACTTACATGAAGCCCTCTGAAATGTTTATGAAGGGGGAAAGGGAATCTCTAATTGAGACAAGAAAGCTCAAAGTGTCCCATTTTCCATATCCAAACCATCCAGCCTCCACTAAAATAGGACACCAGTCGTAAAAGGTGCTTTATCTCAATGTCTTCATACCTCTAACCTGTCTTGCACTTAGCTGATTAATCTTTCTTGTAAAATAATTTTATTATGTAATTTCCTTCATTAAATTAAAACAATTTAATAATAGAAAAGACTTCAGAAATCATCCAAGTTACAGATGAATAATTAAAACCAGGCATTAAATTACTTGCCCAAGGTTACAAGCAATAAGGCATAAAGATAATGATCCAGTTTTCTGACTCCTATTTCAAAGTTTTTTTAATCAATTGATTACTTTTTAAGGTACTTGCTAATTTTTGCATTACTCAGGGAACTTCAATGTCTGGATTCCCTCTCTAGAAATTGTGATTTAGCCTGAGTCTGGGTAATTCATTGTCAGTAGGATTATTAAAATTCCCCAAGTGTTTCTAGGGGTACAGCCACATTTGAGAACAACTGTTCTATAGTATTAAGTCCAATCACAGTTAAGCTTTTAAAATTCTTTCAAGACCCATAAAATTTTTTTCTAACCTTAATTAACATTTTACTGTTTACGTATTACACATCTGATATATAATCTTCTTCCTTCTTTCCCTAGTCCCCTCCTCAAATCTATCCCTGTACTTTTACTACTCATATAATTTTCACAGCCTTCTCTCTCTTGTTCTACAGATATAGAAAATTATTTAAAAATAAATACATAAATAAGTACTATTAAGGCTGGGTGTGGTGGTGTATGCTTGTAATCCCCAGTAGAAAGGAAGGAAGGAAGGAAGGAAGGAAGGAAGGAAGGAAGGAAGGAGGGAGGGAGGGAGGGAGGGAGGGAGGGAGGGAAGGAAGGAAGGAAGGAAGGAAGGAAGGAAGGAGAGAGAGAGAGAGAGAGAAAGAGAGAGAAAGAAAGAAAGAGAGAGAAAGAAAAAAAGAAAGAGAGAAAGAAAGGAAGAAAGAAAGAAGAAAGAAAGAAAGAAGAAAGAAAGAAAGAAAGAAAGAAAGAAAGAGAAAGAAAGAAAGAAAGAAAGAAAGAAAGAAAGAGAAAGAAGTGCTATTATTGAGGTATTTCCACATAGTTTATATAGTGTGTTCAATCTACATATAGGAGAGACTGCTAACTCAGATTTAGGACTAGAGTGGGTCTGGATTAAAAAGGTTTCCTGGAGGAAACAGTGTATGAACTGTAACAAAACAGATTTAACCAGGTATTTTGTGGTGGTAGTGGTGGGGAGTCAGTTGAGTATAAACGCTGCTACAGTCAGCCTGAGAAAATGAGAAGACTATGAAAATGAAGACAAGTGAGCCAGGGTAGTAGTGCTGCCTGTAATCCCAGCTATTCAAAAGGCTAGGGCAAGATCCCTTGAGCCCAACAGTTCAAGTCCAGGCTGGAGAACACAACAAGATCCCATCTCAAAGGGGAGGGGGGACTAGTTATTTACACATCTGAAGGAGTGAGGGTTCCTTTTAGGTGCTAAGGTTATATGAGACAAGAAACACAGAAGGAACCAACTGGCTTCAACATCTCCTGTATTTATTAAAACCAACTAAGTACCAAACAACATCTGGCTGGATCTTCATAGGAGTTCTTCAGGATCTTTACCTGCACAATAGCTATGTGCATCTCACAAGTATATTTTGTATTCTTTTTCAACCTAAATTTTCATTATAAATTACACTCATTCACAAAGTAACGCAGGTCTCAAACCTTAGAAATTATTCTTGATCCCTCTCTTCCATATCCCACACCATCAAGTCATGTTAACTCTACTTCCAAAATATCACAAGTCCAACCGCTTCTCAACACCTCCACCACTAGCCCAAGTCACCCTATTTTTTGCCCAGACTATTGCAGTAAAGCAGAGGCCTTGTCTCCTGTTCCTTCCCCTTCCTGTCCACTTTCTCCACAGCAAAGTGATGATTAAAAATAAAACTGTATCATAAAATCTTTGCCATTAAAACTTAGGACAAATCGAAATTCTTTACCAAATCTTTACAAGATTTTCTATGATTTGACCCCTGCTACTTCATTAATCTTCTCTCTTCATTATACGGGCCTCTCATTCTTCCTTTAATTCTTGTGACGTAGAACTATAATGCTTGTTGTAGTCTGTCCCTGAAAAGTTCTTTTCTGGATCATTCCAGGGACTTCCCCTCCTCAACATTCAGATTTCCATTCAAATGCTATTTCCTCAGAGATAGCCTCTTTGTCTGCTCTATGTAGCTTATTAGTTCTATATACTCACCCCATTAACCTAACTTAATTTTTACAGTACTTACTACCAGAATATTATTATTTACTTAATTGCCTAAATGTTTATTGCCTGTCTTCTCCCATTAAAGCACAAGTAAGCACCATGAAAAGCAGGAACTTAGCCCTTTGCCATGTCCTTAGTTCTTGGAATACTACCACACTCAGGGTAGGCACTCAAATACATGATGAAGGAACAAATCCTATTACAATGTCTTCAGAAGACATTCCAGTAGATTCTTGGCACTTATGGATTTAACATTGATAATCTCTACCACGTGCAAATGGCCCTCTAGGGTGACGACATTCAGTAAGCACTATGTAGCTTCCAGGTTGAGTTACATTTACAAAATAATAAAATTCTGGCTCTATTGCTTGCTATTTATTTAACCATGGGCAAGTTCCTTAACCTCTCAAGGAATTGTGAATGAGTTAGTTTATAGAAAGTATTTAAAATAGCATTTATTAAACAGTAAATAATATTTTCTGCTTAGTTTTTGGTAAAACACATATGGAAAGAAGGCCAACAGGTCGTCCTAATAATAAAATGAAATCATCTAAGTGAAGGGATGGTTTTCAACAGAAAATAGATATTTTATGGAGGAGGGGAGACTACGCTATAGCTATGCTCCTGAATTTGGAAAGTAGATTTAGATCTTGACATATATCCCACAGAAAAGTAAAGACTGCACTTCTTGGTTAAAATCAGTTTAACAGCCTAATAGGTTTCCCTTGCCTTCATAAAGTGGTCCATTCCTAAGTCTATCCCCATGCTGTGGATGTTGTTTCCACTCCTACATTGACTTTGTTCATACTCTCTTCAAAGCCATTCACAAATATGACCTCATCTGTCACTTCTTTCCTGATTGTTCTCAAACATAGGTGATTATTCTTTCCTTGAAATATCCAGAAAACTCCAGTTTCTTTCCCTTTTTAAAAAAGTCCTTTATTCTATTTATTTATTTATTTAATTTATTTATTTTTGTGGTACTGGGGATTGAACCCAGAGGCATTCTACCTCTAAGCTATACCCTCAGCCCTATTATGTATGTATGTATATATGTATGTATGTATGTATGTATGTATGTATTTTTGTGGTACTGAGGATTGAAACCAGGGGCATTCTACCTGAGTTACATCCCCAGGCCGATTTTATTTTTTATTTTGAAACAGGGTCTCACTAAGTTGATGAGAGTCTCATCAACTTGCTGAGGCTCTCATCAACTTGCTGAGGCTGTCCTTGAACCTGCGATCCTCCTGTCTCAGCCTCCCAAGTACTGGTATTACAGGCTTGTGCCACTGTGCCCGGCTTATTTTTTTTTTTTTTAAATAGGGCCTCACTAAGTTGTGAGGGCCTCACAAGGTTGCTGAGGCTGGCCTCGAACTTGTACTCTCCTGTCTCAGCCTCCCAGGTACTGGGATTACAGGCATGTGCCACCATGCTCAGCAACTCTTCAGCTTCTTATTCTACTTTGTAGCAAAAGCATCTGTGTACTTACACTGTTAAATTTATGTAGGAACCATATATTGCTCATTATGCATTCAATAAATATTTACAGAGTGCTTTTCATGTATAGAGTATGAGGACATAATAAAAGCAACAAAGACATGAAAAAATTAAATGTAGTTAACACCACAGTACTATATAATTGTACAGAGATGGCATAACAGAAAATGGTCTCTTTTATACCCATCTTCAGTATCTAGCATGGTACAATATGTATGGTAGGCACACAATAAGTATTTGTCAAATTCAATTCCTATTCATCCAGATAACTAGTTACCCTAGGTGAATATAAGATAATATGCACTGAGGAGGGACTCAATAAACGGTAGTTTTCTTTTTCTCTAATCCTATAAGGCTCTGAATTCTATTCATAAAGGAACGGTCACTCCAACTATACCACTACTTAGTTTCAATGCATTTAACATCCAGGAGAAATTAATTCCTGGTCCCGTGTTCATTCCAATCTAGTAGACACTTTCAGGGAGCCCACAGATCATTAAACCTGTAAGACATACCTCCAATCTGATGCACACATTCAAAGAAGACGAGAGAACAACCTGCAACTTAACAGTTTGTTCCCTAATTTCTATAGTTACCATCTGGTGCACAGTAGTCACATGAACCTTTGGATGACAAGTCACTTACACATTTGGATACAATCATACTACACTAGAACCTGAGGTCATGCAAGCTCCCAGACTCCAGTATTTTCTGAGTACCTCATGTGCTACACATACACTTCCCAAATTTGGCAAAACATAGGTTTGAGCAATTCTATATCCATTCCAAGAGGAATTCCTTTCCTTGTTAAATCAGTCATTCTTAGTTCTGGAGAGAGCACTCTTTCTTCTCCATCTCTTCCATCTCTAACTTTTCTAACCATCAAGAATACAGATAGCGGACCTCACATTTGAATGGCATAAATTCCAACTAAACCAAGCCTATATGAATAGAGTTAATGGTGGTTACTAAATGCACTTGGGAGAAGAAAGAATTCAAGTTCTATGAATCTCAATGTTCAATTAACAATAAATTGACATAAGAATAACATTGTTAATCTACTCCCATCTACTAATTTCTTATCTCTCCATCTTTCATTAGAGTGAGTCCCTCAAATTTTATCATTCTTAAACTATTAAAATCTTAACCTTCAAGTTCCACATGGGAGCTTTGGTTCCCCTGTCTGACAAAGTATTTGTTCACACTACCTACCAGTTATATGACCTACTTGGCCCTCTAGGGTCTCTCATAAAAGAAACTGGCATCCCAGCTGTTGTTTTTCACTAGTTGTACTCCTCAATCTGTATCCTGGAAAATAACTGCACTCTGACCCAAAACAATTTAGAACCTGTTGATCTAAGGTTGTATTTTTTAGTAAACCAATACCTAAAATACTAAAAGAATAAGGTATATATTTAAAATGTTGCTCTACCAATGTTATAGGAATATACCATTTAGTACACTGAAGTCCAATAGGAAATACTTGTCATATATGGCTTCTTTGAAAACTAGTACCTTAAAAATAACTCTTAAGGAAAGCAAATTTGCTCACTTATTATTATTTTTATGTTCTTAGCAATAAACACAATGGTTTAAACAAATTTGGAAGTCAATGTCTACCATACCAAAGATATTACTGTATTTCAAACCAAATCCATTCTGTATCTTAAATCCAATTGCAATTTCACATTTGCAGGTTAAAAAACTTAGATCAGATTTAAGTCTACATAGCTGATTATAATCACTGCTTTATAATTCTCCTTTATAAAATAACCTTAGTTTCTCAAATATAACTTTTATCCATTACATATCTGCTTTTCGCAATGATCAACTATGGGCTTTATAAAGATAGCAAAATAAGGTCTTTGTAGTTGCTCTATTGAAATAAAAGACAGTTTTAATACAGCTATTTCTATGCTAAGGTTTATGAGAAGGCTGAAGTCATACTAAAACACAGGCTATACAAAGCACATTACTAGCTAGTAATATTCCTTCAATAGCTACGATAAACATTTGTGGAGAATTAAGCAACACTTTTTTTAGATAGTAAGTTTTTAAAATGTTTTTGTTTAATTAGAAGAAAACTGATAAAATATATATAGGGAATTAATAAATTCTGTGTACTAATTCTGTATTAGCAAAATTGTGTTTCAGAGCAAAAAAAGAAGAAAACCACAAGACAGAAAAAAAGAGGGAAATAATGCTTGTATACAAAATAAGTTTCATCCTGTCATTAAACTTTAAAATCAATGTGTAGGGTAAAGTGGTATGACAAGCTATTCTGACATCTATGAAAACTTTGCTTCTCACTATACAGGGAGAGTTTCAAATTAAATAATGAATTTTTATTTGAAGTTGGTTAAGATAGTCAAAAGATGTCTCCTCCAGTTATTCAATTATCTTATAATCTTTGATAGGAAGTTATAACACTTTTAACTCCCCCGTTTCATTAACAGAGATGCTATTAATAAGAATAAGAAATCAACAGATCTTTGACATTAACAGAATTGTTAAAAATCGTATTAATATGCAACATTTTGGAAAATTAATTTGAAAAAACAAAGATATTTTATAATTTGGAGTTTTATAAAAACTTTTTATGACAATAGCTAACATTTATTGAGCACTTACTATGCGCCAGGCACTGTGCTAAGCGCTTTTAAACTATTATAATATTTTAAACAGAATCTTGTATAAAGAAAAGATGAACTGAACTGTGAGTCAAAAATCTAGATTTTATAACCAGAAAGAACTAAAGCAAAAGAAGAAATATTTACTAAACAAAAAACATTTCACAAACTGTTGCTAAGTAATGGGCTTACAATATTAAACAGGCCAAAAAACACAAATAAAACAATCTACCAACCCACCAAAAAAAAAAACTTCTAACTTCCTCTAATCGAAAACACAGAGAATACTTTTTAGTTTGCTTAGCAAAAAGTTCAACAATATTGCAAAGAAAATATACACACAGATGATGTCAAAATAAATTTCCATCTATAGTATATCCAAGTTAATAAAAAATTTAGGATTAGTAAGGCCTGAAATAATGAGGTTTTGCTATGTAAGAAAAATAAAGAAAACTCTGAAAATTAAGTATCTTTTATGTTAAACCCTGTAATACCCACATGGGCAGCACTGGTTGTTCTTTATGTGGTAGTTATTTGTTTTTCTTTTTAAATAAAATATCCCAGAATAAATACAAAATTCTTACTTTGTTGCCCGTATAAACTTGCCCCAAACTGAGACAGCTGACCTGATGTAGATGGTGATGCCAGCATCTAGAAACAAATTAATTATATTAGAGCATAAAGAAAGAACACAGAGCACTGCATTTACATTTTTACATCTTGTATATCATATAACACAAGTGAAAGTCTAACCCACATTCTCATTCTTCATACACACAAACATATGTAACAAATTCCATGTTTCTTAGGGGAGTACTGCAAGTGTATGAAACCAAACTGTGCAAATGAAAATAATTTTTAATACTAAAAATTTTTTTAAAGTTACCCTCAACTAAAATATATGAGTGCTATTACTTCACTTAAAAAATAACTAGGCTAACCGAGCTAACAAAAACACCAAGATGCCATCTTAGAAAGGCGGCTCTATAAATTCATGAGTGAAAATGCTTAATTGTTAGATATGTTAAACAAATTCTACATAAAAAGCTTTTATACTTCATATTTCCCTATTTTTATATATAATTGAATGATGTGTATCAAAAGGGGGAAAAACTTAAATACACACACAGCCATAAAAGCAAAGAGTTGCTGATACAATAGCAAAAGACATGTAAAAATACATATAAAATACAGACATGGAACATTACTTATATGGTGAGTGATATGAATTTCATGGTACTTGTATAGTGCCTTTGAATTTACGGCATTAATGTCTTTTTTTTTCTTTGAAGTTATATCATACTCATGGAACATGCTAGGTTCAGAATAGGAGTGTCACTGTGCTATGATAAAAAATAGATATTTGAGTACTTGAAAATGTGCCTGTGTAAGTGTATATTTGTGTATTCCCTGCTATATATTAGACAACCATCAAAACACTTTAAATAAGATATGGGCTGTGTCGTCAAAAGGCTTATAATCTAGAGGGGAAAGAGAAATGAATTATACAGATATATTCTAACACACAGTGTGACAAGTATTATAAAGGAAATATAAAGTATCACTGGAGGAAGATAATTCTTCACAAGGGTAAGGTATCAGTAAAACATTGTAGGGCAGTAACATTTAATGAGGGTACAAATGAGGGGTCTTCCAGGTCAAGAATGTGAAGTGAGTATAAGCTTAGTAATATGATGACAGAAAATAAGAGATAGCAGCGGCTAGGGTATTTATGAAAGGAGATAAAACTCACTCCTGGTAGAGAATGCATGAATAAGAAATTGAGAGAGCCGGGTGTGGTGGCGCACGCTTGTAATCCCAGTACTTTGGGAGGCGGAGACCGAAGGATCCGGGTTCG
>PVJS01035147.1:0-21180 GCA_004027185.1 Glis glis | reverse complement strand
TCTTGCTCCCTCTTTTTACAAAGCTACCAGGATTCAATCCTAAGGGCTCTATCCTAATAACCTTATCTACTCCTAATCACTTCTGAAAGGCCCCACCTCTAAACCCCATAGTTAGATTTAATTTCCTTCTTCTTAATACCTTACCATGGGGATTAAATTGCAATATATGAAGCCTCGGCGGGAACTCAAATCATATTCAAACCATAGCAATTAGCTAGAGGACTTTTGCTCGCAAGTGAAAGAAACCCAACTCAGGGAATAATGAAATTTACTGGTTCTGATTCCAAATTTCAGGACATGTGGGTCTAGGGTTCAATTCACCAGTATATTTTTTCTCTCTCTCTTTCTCTCTCTCTCTCTCTCTCTCTCTGTCTCTCTCTCTCTCTTCCTGTCTCTCTCTCTCTCTCTCTTCCTCTCTTTCTCTCTCTCTCTCTGTCTCTCTCTCTCTCTCTCATCTGTCATCCCTCTTCTCTGGCAGGCCCTGTCTTGATATGTAAGAGAGTAAGATCCTGGCATCTGTAGTCATTTTAGCTTGTGATCTTACAAGGAAAGAGATTGCTCCTCACCCAGTCTTTAAAAATGTCCTCTGCTTGGCTGTTGTTGGATTACCTTCCAGTCTTCTGGTGGAGAAGCAGTGCACATTGGTTGATGCTCCCTTTCCCAGGCCCCAGAGATTGTGGGAAAAGTTATTCCTAAAAAGAAGGATACAGGGAAAGAAAGAAAATAAAATAACAACAGGCTGTGACAATTGTTGACATTCAGACTTTATTATTGATGAGTGATTTTGACCAATTCCTGGGAAGAGATATGGATAGACCTTTTTTCTTGCTTGTTTATCCCTAAAATTATGTCAACCAAACTTAGCTCCTAAAAATGCAAAGCAAATCCACATATACACAGCAAACACACTCCTAGAGGGTTCAAGAATTAGTACAGAATTTTGATTGATAACATAGATACAGTTGATAAAAATGATAATTAATAATTGTGATTAAGAGGCACTTACTCAACCTATGATTTTAATCACATCTTTCTCTCAGATGTTTTTCCAAATGTTTCTAACAGTTTTTCTCAAGTGTGCCTTATTCCTAAATAGGGATATGGGAATCTGATATGCCATTGCCTTTGTATTTCTTTCACAGCTCCTACCCATATACACACATCCCTGAACTGTCCTGGGTCCTCATTCTCAAGTAAGTTTATATAGGAAGCTCTGGAGGGGACATGTCTTGGGGCCTTAAATTCACATGATTGTCAGCTGCCATCAGCACTACCTAGTCACAGCACCCATTTGATAAAAACTAACTCCTGGGCCGGGCGTGGTGGCGCACGCTTGTAATCCCAGTACTTTGGGAGGCGGAGACCGGAGGATCCGGGTTCGTGGCCAGCCTCAGCTCTTCTCTCTCTCTCTCTCTCTCTCTCTCTCTCTCTCTCTCCCTGTCTCTCTCTCTCTCTACCTAGTGAGGCCCTCCGCAACTTCGTGAGACCCGGTTTCAAAATAAAGTATAAAAACTAGGGCCAGGGGTGTAGCACGGAGGTAGAACGCCCCTGCGTTCAACCTCCAGTACCGCAAAAAAAAAAAAAACAAAAAAAAAAACAACTAACTCCTTTCTCAAAAGTTAAAATGATCAAATAGGAACTGGATTATTTCTCACCATTCTGAGATTAAATCAAGATTCTCACGAATTAACAATGACAAAAAAGAATGAAAATAGCTATGATGAAATTTGAAGCATGGAGAAGAAACAACAACAGGAAGGTATATTTAATCTAAAGCATTCAAATCTCTTTTCCAGTCTTAACCCATGAATCTTTGCACAGTCTTACAGAGACAGGCAGCAAGTTTTTAAGGCAGCAGTTAGTGTCTATTACACGTACAATGCTATACTGGATGTTTTGCAGGATGACACATTTTAGAAGGCATCATTTGCTTCATTTGTGTGATGGTCATTACCATCATCACAACAGTTAACATTCGTTGAGGGTTTAGTATGTGCCAGGCACAGTCTTAAACACCTTGTATGCATTGCCTCATTTAATTCTTATCACAACTCTACAGGTAGCCAATTAGTCATGATTCTTTCAATTGCAAACAATAGAAAACCAATTCAGGCAAACCTCAGCAGTAACAACACCAGTGCCCAGCTACTTGGGAGGCTGAGGCAGGAGCCTCACTTGAGCCCAAGCATTTGAGACCAACCTGGGCAACATAGCAAGACCCTGTCTCAAAAAGAAAAAAAGAGAAGAAAGAAATTTAAAAAGACCTTGATTACAGCATCAACAGCAGCAACCACAACAAGCTCTCAAGGTACTGAGAAGGGCAGGTAGATCTATGTGAATCAGATATGAACAGTTCCAGCCCTTGTTCACTTTTCTTGCCTGTACCATCCCTTTTTGCTAGTGTGTCAGGCCCCTCTCCGTGAGGATGCTCCCCTGATAGGGCAGAACCCACTGACACCTGCAGCCAGAGCTGCAACCAGACATGCTTGCTTCCCCTGTGAAATCCCAAAGAAGAACACTGGTGTTCCCACTTCAGCTCATAGGTTTGCCCCTTAACCAGTTACCACAGCCAGGTAGGTAGAGTGCTCCTGTTGCCCAGTCCTGGATCATATTGCCAAAATAAGGCCTAAGGAACCAGACCCCACAATTAGTGCCCTACTCGAATTTGCATTGTGTGGTGGAAGGGACAAACAAATCAGATGTCTACTCCAGGTGTCATTGTTTAATCATTTAACAATGACGATCCCAAAACATAGATCATCCATGTACAAATGGCAGAATGAGATTTGATTCTAAGTTTGATCGTGTGAAAGTCCATGTTCTTAACTACTGAGACATGTTGCCTTTCTAGTTCCTATCTTGCAGGTATTTACTATGTTTTGTAATGACAAAAATTATTATTCACAAATCTAGATAATCAATGCAGAATATTGTATAAGTACATAAAGGAGAACTTAACTCTTCATGTAACTTCTGTGAGTATATCAAGTAGGGAACCTTAGATGGGATATGATGGATTAGGAAAGAGTTCTTAGAGAAAAATAATTAAGTAGATTGCAAGAAAAGTATGTGATTGGCTAACTTAGAAAGGAGGGGAAAATGCTTTGCTTAATTATGTTTAGCAGTGAAAGTTTTTTTTCAGTTTTTGCTACAACTTTATTTCTCTTGTGTAGCGCTTAGAGTAAAAGAGAAGTGGGTGTAGCTCACGTTTAGCTGCTAACTCACATGACTTAGACATGCTCACACTCTGGACTCGGTATCCTCGTCTACAAATTATAGGCACTGACACCTGCCCCACTGTTTCAGAGTCCCCCTGGGATTCAAATAAGAGAGCATGATGGTTCACTTTAGGTGTGAACTTGCCTGGATTAAGGAATGCCTAGAGATCCGGTAAAGCATTGTTTCTGCATGTCTCTGTGAGGATGTTTCCAGAGAAGATTGGCATGTGAGTCTGAGTGGACTGTGGGCATGACCCGCCCCCAATGAGGGGCACCATCCAATCAGCTGGGGGCTCAGATAGAAAAACAGATGGGCATCAAGTTAGGCTGTCTCTCTCCTAGCGCTGAGATACTCTCTTCTCCTGCCCTTGGATATCAGAACTCCAGGCTTTCCAGCCTGGGGACTCCAGGACTTACACCAGCAGCCTTTCCAGCCCCTCCCTGTGGGCTCTCAGGCCCCAGGACTGGGACTGAGCCATGCCACCAGCCTCCCAGAACCTACAGCTTTCAGACGGCCTGTCATGGGACTTCTCAGCTTCCACAATCACTGTGAGTTAGTCCTGCTAATAAATGCCCCTCATATATCTATATATGTATCTTCATGGTTCTGTCTCTCTGGGGAACCCTTACACAGAACAGACAACAAAGTGCTTTAAAAAGCTGAAAGCACTGTCCAAATGGACGACTGCACCATTATTTCTTATTACCTGTTTCCTCCTGGGCATAAAATGGGCAGTTTTTTCTCTGCCACACTTTCTAAAATTAGAGGAACAGTGAGACCATATCACAAAAGCAGTTTTATAAACAGGTAGCTGAAGAGGCAAAAATTACAGCAAACAATTTATCTCTCTATTTCTATTCTGTCCCAAAGTAAAGCTATTCAGTTCGATGCTCTCTGTGCTAACCAATCCTCAGCAGCAGGACTATGATAGAATAAATTCTGTGCCCAAAAAAGTTTTGCTTGCAACCAAATTAAACACATTTCTCTTTGGTTTACAGGTGTTTGGTAAGCTAGGGTATCTTATTGGATGCATCCTCTCTGGTAATTACTTTACAGTTTAATGTATCTCAGCTGAATCTTGTACAAGTAAGAAAAATCTCTTCTCTGAAAACACTTTAAGCCATCCTCAGGTTTCTTCTTAGTAACTCCAAGTGAGTGGGAGGCATTAATTTAAACTAAGTTGTTATTTAACAAACAAATTCAAGAGCTGGGTGTGATGGTGCCTGCCTGTAATTCCAGTACTTGGGAGGCTGAGACAGGAGGATTGCAGGTTTGAGGACAGCCTCAGCAACTTAGTGAGACTCTTAGCAACTTAGCGAGACCCCATTTCAAATAATAATAATAAAGGGCTGGGGGTATAATTTGGAGGTAGAATATTCCTGGGTTCAATCCCTAATCTCTCTCTTTCTCTCTCTCTCTCATACACACACACACACACACACCACCACCACCACCACCACCACCACCACCAGCAACAACAACAACAACAACAACAACAACAAAAACAAAACAATCCTGCCCTTACAAGCCTCACAAGTTCAGGAAACAAGACGAAATGTTGCATTTTGTGCATAATTGGGTCAAAGAGCAAACCCAAAATGTGGCAGATGAAAGCAATGAAGTTCATGCTTTATTTTAACAGATCCAGTTACACGTGTGCCTAGTAGAGATACAGGCAGAAAGTTGGCAAAAAGGAAAGATAGGTAGGTTATTGTCAAAAAAAGCTAGTCATTGCAGCTCAAGACCCTTACATTTTGACTGAAGTGGGCACTGAGCTACTTAGTGTATTCTTACGTGTTTTTTATTATGCAGAATACCGTGACTGTTGTCCAAATCTCGTCTTGTAATACGATAAGCAGATGACCCTCTGAAGGCATTGCCTGTGGGGTCCTGTGAAGTCGAGGGCCAGAGGCTGGGTTAGGCCTCAGGGCTGTGCTGTCTCGGTGAACAGGAGCCCTGGGTCATGAGAAGGGAAGCAAGAAAGATTCTTCATTTCCTCTCACTGTGTTTCTTCCTTGGATGCAAGGCTGGGAAAAAAATAATTAGAAGAATTCTGGAGCCGGGCGTGGTGGCGCACGCTTGTAATACCAGTACTTTGGGAGGCAGAGACCGAAGGATCCGGGTTCGCGGCCAGCCTCAGCTTTCGCTCTCTCTCTCTCTCTCTCTCTGTCTCTCTCTCTCTCTCTCTCTCCTTCCTTAGTGAGGCCCTCCGCAACTTCGTGAGACCCGGTTTCAAAATAAAGCATAAAAAATAGGGCCGGGGGCGTAGCGCGGCTGTAGAACGCCCCTGCGTTCAATCCCCGGTACTGCAAAAAAAAAGAATTCTGGAAGGGGGGAGGTGCAAAACATGTAGACAACAAAGACAGTGTATGTAAAAGAGAATAAATGTGATGCAGTGGTAAGTTTAAGACTCAAGAGCTGTGGTGATAACCACCAGAGAACTAAAAACAGGAAAATTACTACTAAAACCAATTATTTCCAGGATGTGGAGTTTCAGGTGAGAAGCTGTGGAATGGAAAGCTGTTGCTTTTTTATTAGAAATCCATCTTGAGTTTTTATTTAGCTATGAGCATGTATTACTTTAATATAAATACTTTCATGTACATAAAATAGCACAGGCTAAAAGGACACGAGTTGAGGTGGACAGTGAACTAAATTTCAGAATGCTGGTTTGGAGTACATTAATCTACATTTTACAAAACTCCCCAGAAAATAATGATAGTGAACAAGCCTTGAGTTCTTATGATATATTAGGCGTCATATTTAGAGCTTGATATATATTAATTTAATCTTTAAGAAATGCTTTGCAGTAGGTACTGTTACCATCATTTTACAGAGGAGGGTGCCAAGTACCAGAGAGTTAAGTTGCTTAAGTTACATCAGTTGCTTGAACCCAAGTGCTCCTCTGTCTCCCGCTGAACTCATCCCCTCTCCTATACCCGGTGGTTCTGATGCACGTGAAGATCTGAGAATGTCGATTTACAGGGTCGATTTCCAATGCAGAATTTCTTAGGTCCAACTTGGGAAGCATTGTAGTAAATATTTAATGGTCCTTACCTTTACTCCCAAACGCAGGTCTCTGGCCTAGAAGTTTCTGCTGAGTCCTGGATCTGTTTATTCCACTACCTGGTCTGCATGTCTCAAGTGCACTTGGCCGTGTGCTAGAACAAAGGCGAGCAATTCCCCTGCGAGGGGCTCTTCTTTTAGTGCTCCCTGTCTCAGCGAAGGATATCACCTTTTATACACCTGAGCGAGTCTGAGAAAGCCTGAGTTTCATCCCAAAGCCCCCTTTCTCTGCTCACCTGCCATCACCAAGCAGCAGGAAGTGATTCTTATTGTTCTTACCTATTAACTCTTGCAAAATGGTATCTTTTCCCCTTCCCTGGCCACCCCATTCATGTTACCATCATCTCCTAGAGATTCTTGCAAGTGGCCCTCCAGTCTGTTCCGCACACTGCAGCAAACATGAGGAGAACAGGACCAAGTCTTAAATCCTTAGCTGTTGCTGGAAAACCCTGCATCTGCTGCCCTGTCTGCCTCCTGGGCTGAGTTCTGACCTCTCTCCTCAATTCTGAATGCCTCCCTCAGCCTGGTTTAAGAAAGTTCCTTAATTGCTGTAAGCGTCAGATGTCTCATCTGTGAAGTGAGAATTAATGTGCCAAAGATCAGAGTTGTTAAAAACATGACATGAAATATATGCGTAATATTCTTGGCACACGACGGGTGCTCAATAAATTTGTTTTCCTAAATATTTTCCAGAACTTAAGTTTTTTTCCCAGTAATATTCATATTATAAAGATAAATCCCTTTGCATTTGTTCTCCAATTGTGACTTATAAAACTTCATTGCAGGAAGGAAATTTTAAAGGATTTGTTTATCTCAGAAATTTATTGAAATCATAATGCATCTTGCCATGAAATATTTGGGCTGCAGTTTTTAATTACTGTCAAGTTAATGATATCCCTTAGAGTATGGAGTCTTTGTTCAATGCAGGTGTTAGATGGCTATAATTTTCATAATTACTGCTTTCTTCTGCAATCGATTAAAACAGCAAAATAATTAATGAAATGTACATACTTTTAGAGGGACTGCCATGAAAAAGGATTCCAAACAAATGAGCAAATAAAGTAAAATAAATCAGCCTCTCATTTGTAATTAGAGATTGTAGTCCCTGATAATTTGAAATGAGTTAAACCTTTATGTGAATCTATAAGGTGGAAGCACAGCCACTTTCCCATTGAGATTAAAATTACCTTAACGCCGGGCGTGGTGGCGCACGCTTGTAATCCCAGTACTTTGGGAGGCGGAGACCGGAGGATCCGGGTTCGCGGCCAGCCTCAGCTCTCTGTCTCTCTCTCTGTCTCTCTCTCTCTACTTAGTGAGGCTTCCGCAACTTCGTGAGACCCGGTTTCCAAATAAAGTATAAAAAATAGGGCCGGGGGTGTAGCGCGGAGGTAGAACACCCCTGCGTTCAATCCCCGGTACCGCAAAAAAAAAAAAAAATTACCTTACTAAATCTTCTATTAAAATAGACATATTAAAAGAACAAAGGTATAATTATATAAGGAACATCAACAACAAGAAAGACTCAACTTGCTGGAACTAGAAGGGGGCATTTGGAGTACCTTATATATGTGTAAAATGTGGAGGTGCAGGGAGACACTGGAAAAAGATATTCTAACCTAGTAAGTTTATTTATGCTAAGTTAAAATTATTAGAATTCACACTGAGATGGGTGAGTAACTTAGAAAAATCAAAACACATGTGAGTTTTTGATATTCATGTGTTATGAATGTTCGAAGTATTCCAAAATTTGAAATGAGTTCTGGGTGTGTCATGGCTATATTTGAAAACATTGTCTTCCAGAAATTGAAGAACTCCTTGAGGTAAGCAGTGTATCTAATTGCCTGCAGGGTGCTCATAATTCTCATTTGTGCTCAGTTTTAAAAGTTCCAACTGAGCCGGGCATGGTGGCACACGCTTGTAATCCTAGTACTTGGGAGGCTGAGACAGGAGGACTGCAGGTTCGCGGCCAGCTTCAGCTACTTAGTGAGGCCTTCTGCAACTTAGTGAGACCCTGTTTCAAAATAAAGAATAAAAAATCGGGCTGGGGGTGTAGTTCAGAGGTAGAATGCCCCTGGGTTCAATCCCCAGGACTGAAATAAAAAAATTTCAATTAGTAAACGTTTTCGAGTTTAGAGAGAGGGTTGTTGCACACAGATGAAAGAAAATAAGTGAATGTGTGCCTGCAAGCATGTCAGATCTCATTTATACATCACTCCTTGCTGACTGTGCAAATTTGGGAGGTTCATTTTGATAAGTCTCAGTTTCCACATCTATAAGGTGGCGCTAATAATAGTGGATCTATAGGAGTGTTGTGATTGCTGATAAAATATTTAAGGAGAGTGGTAGTGCCGGCATTCGTCTGAGGATTCTGACCCAAGAGCCCCACATATTTCAATTAAAAAAAATTTAATATAAGCCGGCATGGTGGCACATGCTTGTAATCCCAGTACTTGGGAGGCTGAGATAGGAGGATCGCAGGTTCGTGGCCAGCCTCAGCTACTTAAGTGAGGCCCTCCGCAACTTAGTGAGACCCTGTTTCAAAGTAAAGAATAAAAAAAAAATAGGGCTGGGGTGTAGCTCGGAGGTAGAATGTCCCTGGATTCAATCTCCAGTACCAGCCCCCCAAAATTGACTTATTTTGAATGTACAGTTCTATGAGTTTTAACATAGAGGCATGTAATCAGCACAATCAGGATATATAATAGTTACATTGTTCTGAACAACCCCTTTGTGTTAGCCCTTTGGAGCCAACCCTTCTCTATCTCTAAGTGCTGTATCTCTAAGTACTAATCAATTCTCTGTAATTATAGTTTTGTCTTTGTGAGACATCAGTGAAATCATATAGCTTATAATCATCTGAGACTGGCTTTTTTACTCAGCATAATGCTTTTTGGTTCATCCCAACAGTCGAGTGTAACAGTAGTACCCTCTTTCTTATTGCTGAAGAGCATTCCATTGAATAGCTAGGCCACAATTTGTTATTCCATTCACCCACTGACGAAATTTGGAGTTATTTCCAATTTGGGGTAATGATGAATAGAGCATCTATGAACATTCATTTTAGGATTTTGTGTGAAATAAGTTTTCATTTCTCTCGGGTAAGTTCCTAGGAGTGCCATTGCTGGGTCTTCTGTTATTTTTAGCTTTGTGTGTATAACTGTGTATGTTTAACTTTATAAGGAACTATCAAACCATGTTCCAGAGTGGCTATGCCATTTTGCAATTGCCGTATCAAATGTATGAGAATTCCAGTTGTTCCACATCCTTGCAAGTACTTGGTTTTGCTAATATTTTTAAGAAACAGCATAGTCAGTTCTCTCCACTCTCCTCCATGGGTTAGCTCAGCTCATGTTAGGAAGGACTCTCCTCTTTCTGCATTTTAACCCATCTAGTTTTGCTTTCACAGCTCTCCATTGTCTTTTAAAATATGAATTTCGTATAACTTAGCCATTTTTCCTAGTTCTGGTTGTAGGAGCAATAGCATTTACTACCAGTACTTACTTCTTCTTTTCCAGAAGATGAAATTGGCAATGGTATTTTATGCTTTGCCATTTCAGCTTGATTGTAGAAGCTATTATTCATAAATCTGGAATGATTATGCAAATAATGTGCAATAGCTGAAAAATAACATGTGATTTTAATACACACACATACAAACACAGGCTGGGGAAGTGATGGACCAGTCATTAAAAATAGTAAATAACTGTTTGAATGTTTTATCTCCAGGTCTATGATTATGGGTGAGTTTCATTATATTCTGTAAGAGTAAGAAATACTTGTTCTCTATCCATCTTTTGGAGCTGCTACAGAATTTATTAATTTAAAAAGAACTATCCTGAAACTTTTCAGTGACCTGATGAGATAGGTGTATCATAAATAGAAGGCAGTATCACTGATATTGGTAACAGGCTTTCAAAGATGAAGTAGCTTTTATGGCATTTTTTTGGCATTTTTTTAACCAAGTGTATAAACTTTCCTCCATTTACAGAAGAGGATCCTTAAATCCTTCATCCAAAACCACTCAGAGAAGATGAATAAGCTAAGACTTAAGAGAAAAGAAGAAGCCAGCCATTTGAAGAGTAGGGATGAGCATTCCAGCAATGTGGACCAGTGCACATAAAGACCACAGGTTGGGGGATTAAAGATGACATAATGATAAAGGTTTGAGAGACCACAGTGTCTGAGGCACCATCAGGTTAGACACAGAGACCAGCTCACTCACCACTCATGGTTTATTTTAAGTTTTATTCATGGGGGAACTACCAAAGGGTTTTAAGCAAAAGGAGTTGTGTGATTTTGTGTGTGTGTGTTAAAAAATCTTTTGATGCTTCATAGGACAAGAATTTTTATACCATTTTGATCATCGGTCTCATTTAACAGAATTTTGATCCCATGCTTCCAAAATGTTCACATTTGTTTATAAATTGGGTCACTACCCTTCAGTAATTAAACATCAGTAAGGATAAATTGCTAGCTTTCGAATATAAAAATTAAGAAAATATAAGAAAGAAATCATTTTCCTTCTTCCATTGTGGCTGGTGTTGCTGGATAGATGAACCCCACTTTGAGTGTGATTTTTTTAGGGATTGAATCCAGGGGCATTCTACCTCTGAACTACACCTCCGGCCCTATTTTTATTTTATTTTATTTTTTTTTTGCAGAACTGGAAATTGAACCCAGGGGCGTTCTATCTTTTAGCTACACCCTCAGCCCTATTTTTTATTTAGGGTCTCACTAAATTGCAGAGGGCCTCACTAAGTAGCTGAGGCTGGCTGCAAACCTGCGATCCTCCTGTCTCAGCCTCCCAAGTAGTTGGATTACGAGCATGTGCCACCACGCCCAGACCTATTTTATTTTTTACTTTGAAACAGGGTCTCACTAAGCTGCTGAGGCTGGCCTCAAACCTGCAATCCTCCTGTGTCAGCCTCCCAAGTACTGGGATTACAGGTGTGAGTGACTGGGCCTGGCTTGAGTGTGAAATTCGTAGAGAAGAAATAGGAAGTATCTGAGGAGCAGGGAGAGTAGTGTGGACGCTGCTGGGGCAGAAATGATGAGGCATGGAAAGGGTTAAGATATATTTTTTTCATATTTGGAGTCTCAGCAGAGGTGCTGGACTATTAGGATCACACAATTGTAATTGTAGGCACAGGAGGGGGCTTTGACATCTCACCAACCCCTTCATTTTAAGGCGCACTTAGCAAAGACATGCCTTGAGCGAGCACCCTCTCCTACTGAGTGTCAGAGCATCCAGCACTAGAATTAAAGTTGGCTAATTCACTTAGGTTTTTTTCCAAGATACTACATGTGTCGCCAGCTCTGGACCTGACCTCAAGGCGAAGATGAGATCAATATTGACAGGGACCATCCCAGGGATGATAACTGTGACTCGTACTCGGTGTTCGGCACATCTCTAGGTACCAGGGCGACAGTGGTGTCAAACCCCAGTGCTGAGCTTTGTCTCGGAGAGCTCCCACTTTTATCTTCTGTCTTCAAGAGGTCTGTATTGTTTTGAAGAAGCCAAAATAAATGCCCACAAAACAGTTCAAGGATGGCTAACAGGAAAGTGCTCTTTTAAAGGGTACAGGGCGCAGAGTGAGGGAGAGTGTTTTGGGAAGTCAGGGAAGGGAGCGCACACGATCTTCAGTAATTAACAATCTTTTCTTCCCAAGCGGGGATGCGCCGCTGTGTTCTGGGTTAAGTCAAAGTCCCAACCTGCAGAGAGTCGGAAGCCTCCACCCTAGGACGCGACGCAAGCTTTGGGATCCCAGATTTGGATAGGGGAACCCCTAGGCGGAGCGCCAGTGAGTCTGTAGTCTGTCCGCCGCGGGCTGGTGCAGAGCGGGAGGAGAGCTGGCGCGCACACGCTGCCGGCCATGAGTGCTGAGACTGAGCCGCAGCCGCACGGCGGCGCCTCGATCCGCGCAAGAGCCTTCTGCTCAGCCTGGTAGGAGTCGAGGTGCAGGGCATCTACCCCTGCCACCAGCCGAGAGCCCCGCGCTGCTGCCTGGTGCCTGGGACCCCCTTTGGCTCCTCTTTTCCGGAATGGGACGAGTTGGTGCCCACAGGGGCTTCCAGCCTGGAAGTGCACGAAGCTCCGTGTCCTCCACGCCCCGGGCATCTTGCAGTGGTTTCTGTGGCTCCTCCCAGTACCAAAGCCCCGACCCTCCCAGGCCACTAGGTGGGGTTTCTGCCACTTTTTTCTCTGTGTGCTTCCTAGACTAACTGGGACAAGGTGAGGAGGATGTGACCTATGGATCCCTGAGAACTCCTGACGTTCAAGAACAGCACCCAGGCAAAGTCACAGCTCGGGGCTGCAGGAACTGAAGGCAGTCAGCTCTGACAGGCGGCTCCGTGCACATCTACGCCTGGGACTAGTGCTCTGGCTCAAAGGCGGCATGAGGAGAGGAGAGGTGATGGGGTCAGAGGCAGAGGGGGGATAGTTGGAAGGGGTTGAAGCGGCTGGGAGGTCATCTGGAAGATGCTCATACATGGGGCTTCTGGACGGCGGGGCTGCAAACTAGAGCCTTGGCCCATTTTCCACAGAAGTGACATTATCTTCTGCCAGGTCTACCTCCATCCCACCCAATCCTCATCTTCTTTGCTAAATCCCCAAATTCCAATACTGAAAGAAACATAAAAGTGAGCAGTGACCCATCTCCTGGTTCACATGGGGTGTGTTGCCAAAGACTAGGCAAACAGCTGGGTGTGGCAAAGTGTCACGGAAGGGAGATGAAGCCAGGCACAGTGGCCCACACCTGTAATCCCAGTCGTGGGAGGCTGAGACAGGAGGATGGCAGGTTTGAGGCAGCCTCAGCAACTTAGTGAGACCCTGTTTCAAAGTAAAAAAAAGAAAAGAAAAGAAAAGAAAAGGCATAGGGGTGCGGCTCAAAGGTAGATTGCCCCTGGGTTTAATCCCCACCACCAAAAACAAACCAACAAAAACCATGGAGATGAAAGAGTTAAAATCCAGGAGGCTGATATTTATTCCAAGAACTGTCCCTTTACTTACTAAACTTTCCGTGGGGGTGGGGTCATCAAGATAAACCATAAAAGTCACAAGGTATTTAGATGGGGGAGCCTCATCCCTTATCATTTCCTCCCTCAGGGGAGGAGAGCTTTAGTAGGCAGTGTCCTTAGAGGACTCCTTAGAGGACTCTCTGTTTCTAGGCACTGGCCAGATGCAAGTTACGGGGAGAGAACTCTGCAGCATCTTTTCGTGGCACTGGGGAGGGTGGTCGGAAGAGGTGCTTCCAGTCTGTGTCATTGTGACCAACCCTAGGAAGGTAGAGATGCCAGTGACTACGGCCTCCTCACTTCTTCCTGTGGCCCGGCCTCCTCTACTGAAGGGCACCAATACAGACCCAGTCCTTTCCTCCCTTTCGGAGGGAAGTCAGGGTTGCTGGATTACAAGAGACAAACTGGGGAGAGAAGGTACTAGTGAGCTTCAGCTAGACACAGAGCAGGCGGAAGTTGGCCATGTGTGGCCTTTTCAGGGAGAGGTTTTAGGTTTTTGATAAAATTCTGCATCTTTTAAATTAGAGAGAACTTATAATATAAGCAGATCCTGGAAAAGTTAAATCCCTCTGTGTGTGTGTGTGGGGGGGGCAAAAAACAGTGTAGATGCCATAGCCAAGGACCATTAAAAAAATGTTCTCCAACGGCGAGAATGAGAATGTTAACAGCTAAGAAGTGTACTTTTCTGGGTGTTTTCTGTTGTCGTGTAATTGCTGAAACATTCCCAGAGAGATGTCACTTTGAGTTGTGCTCATTGTCAGCTTATAATGAAATTTGTGAACATTTAAACATAATGGTTTGCTTTCCTTAGGTGTCCAGGTGTAGACGCATTAGTACAAATCAGGGCAATAGCAGTTCTAATACCATCAGCTAATTTTGACTATTTCTAAACTTCATGTAAATATGTACTAACTTAGCTCTGTTCCTTTTTTGCTCAACATTATGCTTGTGAAATTCATCTGAGGTCGTCCTTCTAACAAGCAGATACATCTGGGAAAGAGGTACCCAGTCTTATGAATATCTTAGCTTGGTTTTAACGTGTTGGCATAGCATAACAGAACTAAAATGTCAACACTGTTTTGTTAAACTCCTACCACACACCCAGACTCTGGGCTGGGTATTGGAGAAAGAGAGATGGAAAAAATTGGATAGCTGTTCCTCAGGAGTTCTCAGTCTGCTGTCTTATTAACCCTCAAACCATTGCATTGTGATAAAAATGTGGCAGAATGTTTGAGTAGCAAGAATGCAGAGCAGGTTGCGGTTCACAGTCTCATAGAATTCTCAAACTTACTTGGCTGATCACTCCCTTTTCAGAAAAAAAAGTTACTCAGCTCCCACCCCCAAAGTCTACCTTCTTTAATCCAATAAACAGAAAGGAGCAATGACAAATTTGCGAGGCTACTACCACCTGCCCTGGATCATTCCAGCCCTCTTGGGGAACGGTATCACCCACTTTGGGAACATATAAGGCATGATCACAGAGGAGGTAAATATATGCTAGTTTTTGAAGAATGAATAGCAGCCACCATGTTGAAACTTGAGATGGAGGCTCGGAGGTTGTTACAGGAAATCCTGTGTTCAGGATGACTCAGACAAGTGGTGTCTGAACTGGGATTCATTCTCTGTTCTAGGGAAATTTCCTGTGCTACCTGCCCTCATGGGGGCTCTGGTAAGATCTAAGGAGATGCTGTTATGAGGCCCATCTCCACCTAACAGTGCTGTGGAAAGTTGCTATCATTGTTAACTGTTAACAGGCCCATCGATACTTATTGAATATAACCCACATGTCAGGAATGTCTTGAATTTGGCACCAGGAATGGCTCTATCTCCATGTCATGTCCTTTTCATAGTCGTTGTGGGAGCCTGGTGGTTTGTGTAAGGAGAACTAAGGGTGAGGAAGCACTGGGAAGGGAGGTGAACACAGAGCATGGTCCCCCTGATAATGTTAACTTGTGGATGTCTGGCTGAGATGGGGAAAAGTAAAGCCAATATGGCTACATAGTCCATCAGCCAAAGCAGACTGGTTTGGAGGAGAGTATGAGCTCTGTAGCCAAGTAGTGGAGGGGGTCAAACTTGACTTCAATTCAAGCGCTGCAACTATTGAGTAAATTAATATTCTTGAGTGAGCCATTAATTCTCCCACCCTAGGCTGAGGGAGATGACCAAGAAGGGAAAAGAGGGAAAGCATTTCTAAGTGATCACTTGGAATTAGAAATCTCTGGAGGAAAGAAATGTTTATGTAATTTCCATAGGGAAGGAATCTGAGCTCTAAAACTCAGGTCTATTTGCCAACCTTACTGTTCAGATCCACAGAAATAGGTGGCTAGACCCAGTGATGGACAGACGTGGGTCAGAGTTTGTTATTTGTTGGAAAAGGTTACCAGCCTTGGTGAGGTGGTGCATGGAATTATTTCTGGAAAAGAGCATTAGAGTGTGTCTCCCACAGAATCATCACAGTGTGAGGGGATTTCTGCAGAACTTGTGTTGAGAAAACCCTTAGGAACTTGGAAGTTCTATAATTATCACTTCTGAGCCCAATATCTACCCATGGATCTACCATGGTTGTGTTATTTCTCCCCATGCCAGAAAATGATAGCGGTGGAAAATTTGCTTAGGAAAGTGCATTTAGGATATGTAGCATAGAGTAGAGTTTTTGCCCATTAGCATGCCAGGCCACCCAGGGTAGGATCAGTATTGTTGAGTGTTCTGACAGTATATTTATCCAACCATAGTTTAAGGTACCAGCTTTGCTAGGGCACTGACTGGTGAGATCAAAGAAGGATAGATGAGAGACAAGAAGGCTGGAAAAGACATAACTTCCCATCTTCTCTAATTCCATGATATTCATCTCCTTGAAAAGCATTTTTCCCACCAGGATTTGGACAAGAGTCCTGTTTAACTTCACTTAAATGAAAACTTTCATTGAAATAATCATACTGCATATCACCAGTTCTTTTAACCTCTTTAAATCTCACCAAGGAATAGTATTTTTTGCTGTTATAATTCAAGGTTCCTGTGGCTTTCAGTCTGCCCTCGGCCTGATTAAATTCTTTATTATTAATTGGTAGGTCTAAGATTGTCTCCAGTCTGATCCATTTCTTGGTTGGTCTTAGAGAAAGATAGAGAAAGAAAAATGCACAGTTAATGCACAGCTATTGACAGTGAGCTGAGCTATCAAGGTCTCCTTAGAAAGCAAGTAATAAGTGAAGAATTAGAACTTTTTCTATCTCGCAGGGCAATGGAAATAAGAAAAATGACTTGCTGATCTTTACCAAGGTGTATTCCCTGGGATATTAGTAGGTGCTGTGTAAGCAATATACTTTTTGTTGTTTGGACAACATTGAGTTAAATGATGCTTATTTATGGCATTACTAATCATAGCCTTTAGTACTCTAATGTTCAATAAGAGTTCCTGAATTTATATGATTATGTGAACCCTCTCACTTTACTCCCCCGCCGCCCTCACTATCTTACCAGACTAGTCTTCTGTGGCACCATTTGAAAGGGGCTGGAATAGTGGATTTCCATGTTGTGGGTTTCAAATTAATAAGTGATGAGGGGAACACTTTTTACCTTTTGAGGCAGACATCATGGACAGCTACCGCCCAATCTTTTGTGTCTCTGTCAGAGATAGTTTTATATAACTGAATTTAGGGACAGGCTCAAGGATGAATGTGCCGTGGAGAGTTTTCAGTTGGCACCCTGTAGACAGTCTTTGTGTCTGTTCCACTTTTCCTGGCTGACACACCATGGTTTTTGTTTGGGGGTGGGGAGTGGAGTGACAGGAACAACTTTCCTGACCTTTCCCCGATATTCATTTTCCCAGCTTCTTTTCAGCTAAGGCTGGCCCTGTGCCCTTGTGACCAATAAGGGTAAAGAAGAAGCCTGCTGGGGCCTTGGGCAAGCATTTTCTGGAAAAGATTTGGCAAAAAGCTCTGTAATAGTTTACAGGTGTGAAGGAATTATCCTATTCTCGTCCTTAAGGCTAGAGACATTTGCTTAGTTTGTAGAGAGTTTAATTATTTATATTTCTCATTAGGAAGAAATCTTTCCTTTCCCCCTGAATGTGCTTGGTGCTTTAGCTGCCATCTTGCAATAGTGGAAGCGCAGACCTAAGAATGAAAAGCCAGTGCCCTGGGATGGAAAAACAGAAGGGCACATGCAGAACTTGGGTTTTTGAAGATGTTACTGAGCTATTGCACTGAATTACCTATCTTCAAGCTCCTTGTTAAATAAACAAGTGTCTTTTCACTTGACAAGCTTTTTAAGCAGTTAACTTGCTGTTGAACACATCCTACATGGGTGCATATTTCACTCCTGCTACCTGCCTTCCTCTTGCACTCTGCTGTCTGCTCTTAAGACTGTGGCTAGATCAAGGGAAACAAGGATCTATCCTAGAAAGCTTTGAATAGTGACTGAGCATGCTGATAACTTTCTATTAATTTTAAAACTAATATTTTGAGAGAGACGTCTCTTTCTTCTATGGTTGTATACCCATGTTCCTCAAAGGCACCTGAGGTGGGCTTGCATTTATTAAAAATAAGCCATATTCTGTTCTTACACCATTAATAAATTAGGGCTGTTATTCACTGTACAAAGGTAATTACTGTTGGGTTAAACTGTGAGCTTCCTGGGAGCATCTCAAATAGGATTTTAATAGCAAAAACGAGGTTACTGAGAGCCTTTGTGGAACTCATCATTTGAGGTGATAGAGGGCTAGCCATATTTCTCTCTGCTGCTAGAAACAGCTGGGCAGCTCATCTGGCAGGAGGGCTCCCAGGGCTGGATTTCAGGTTTCCTGGAGACTCAGGGAATATGTGAGGAATCAAAGGTCCCACGCAGTGATGGGTAATTAAGGATTTGGAGAGTGCAGAACCGGAATGCACTGTGGTCGGGGCATGCTATTTTAGATGTTCTCGGTTTATGGACTATTAATGCCCAGCGGTTGGTGTTCTCCTTTCTGCCTTCTAATAATGTAACTGTGCTCAGATTCACAAACCTCAACATTTTTGTAGCTCCTTATTATTTTGTGTTTTCCTCAGGATATTGTGGTCTGGGAATTTAAGAAACATGGAAAATGGGAAAGTGCAAATAGTCCACAGGTAAATTTTATCCACCTACCTAATCATTGGATGTACCTAATGTATATTCTCAACTACATATTTACTGCTTTCCCAACCTACTCAACACTCATAAACTGCTTTGCTCAACTTACCTTCCTATCATACCCACCTACCTATCTTTTCAAAGTATGAAGAGTACTTATCAATGAAATGAAATTCTTTCTCTACTTTATGGCTTTGCTTAATGTTTCTTTGGCCTTGAGTTGAAGGGTTTTAGCTCATATTCATGTATTATTATTATTATAGTTATGGTGCTATTTAGGAAGCAGTCTTTATTGTTATGCCTATGAGGAGGATAGCAGATGCGATTTCATTGAATTCTTTTTTTTTTTTTTTGCGGTACCAGGGATTGAACCCAGGGGCATTCTACCTCCGTGCTACACCCCCGGCCCTATTTTTTTATACTTTATTTTGAAACCGGGTCTCACGATGTTGTGGAGGGCCTCACTAGGTAAAGAGAGAGAGAGAGAGAGACAGGGAGATCATTGAATTCTTTAAAAGGTGGTGATGATGTTGAAATGGATTGTGAAGATGCTGAAGAAATTGTCACTAAGATGTTGGACGATTTTAAATTTAGCCCTATATAGAGTGATTCATTCATCGATTTCTGATAAATTGATGTTATCTTTCTATCATTGAGCCCTATGCTAGGTGATATAACAGGCAATGTAGTTGAATTCTAACAACATATAGGGCCATCTTGGTCATGCTACGTCGGCGGCTACTGGAATTGTGGCTTCTGCAGGCCACCAACAAAGAAGCCAGTGAACTGTTGTAAATCCAGCAACCCCAGATCATCAACAACAAAAGTGAGCAGCAATTCGCTGTATCCTTGACAGAGACCTGAATGCTGAGAAGCCTGACCAGAGCCTGCAGCAGCGTGGCTGAACCCACCCTCTCCCCCAGAGATTAAGAACAGCACTCAACAAGACTACAAGTCAACGAGCCAGGGGGAGACCACTCAGCGCGGCCACAGCGACTTGCGTGGCAAACAATAGACTCACGGGGTCTGAGACTTTGCAGATCACCCCTGTGTGGGTGGGAGTGGGGTCTGCTGTAAGAGGCAGTAGATGCTCGGATAAGCAGACAGCCCCTGGCAGTATTCAGGTGGGACAGACCTACAGCTCGAAAGTCTCAGCACCCTTGCAGGGTTCCTGGGGATTGCCACAGGAAACACAGTCTTGGTACCTGGGGAAAAATTAGACCAACCCAGCCTTCTCTGTGGAAAACATGGAGATCCATGTTTGCACAGAGTCAGGTCAAAGCGACATCTGCCGCTTCTGCAGGCAAAGAGAGACACAAGCCCATGGTCCCGCACTGGTGACACCCGCCATATGTGTAGACAGAGAGAGACATAGGGACAGCCAAAGTAGAGAACACAGAGAACCATGCTTGCAGTGAGAGGGACACTAGCAGCACTGGGCACCTGCACAGGCAGCGAGAGGCACCAGGCAAGGGTCCCAATCACTGAAGGACACCAAGAATTAGGCCTGCAAATGAACATTATACTGATTGATTGAGAATAACCATTCAGTAAAGGCTATTCATCTTTAAGGTTCACCTAATAGCAAATATCTACCTCCAGAATAAGATACTATAAAGGGAGAGAGATTAGACATAGGAAAACTACAGAGTGAGAAAGTGCTACCAAAAACAACAAAGATATAAACTTAAGAAACCTGAAATCATGAAAAGGAAGAATAGCAAATAAACAATGAGCTCCCACAACTCCACAACAACAAAACCCGCCAACACAGAAGTGCAAAGATTGTTAGAAGGACAATTCAGAACTTTAATAGTAGAAATGAGACAGGATTTCTGAAAAGAATTCAGAGAGAGCCTGAAAGGAATGAAGGATCAAATAAACAAAAAATCTGACACCCTGAACAGGAATTAAAAAGAAGCTCTGAAGGAAGTGAAGGATGTAATAATTGAAATGAAGGCATCAATACAAACTATCAATAATAGACTAGACCACATGGAAAACAGAATCGCACTCTTAGAAGATGATTTCTCCAAAAATGAATGCATAGTATATAATTTAGAAAAAAAAAACCAATTCGACAGCATGAATTGGACATTGAAGAGATCTTGGCCAATCTTAAAAGGGCAAACCTAAGAATAATAGGCATAGAAGAGGAAATAGAAGCTGAAACCAAAGGAATCAATAATCTTTACAGAGAAGTAATATTGGGAATTTTTCCAAACATAAAAAAGAGGTTGACACACAGGTACAGGAAACATATGGAATGCCCAATAGACAAGGGCAGAGAAGAGGTTCACCATGCCACATAAAAATCAAATTAACTAATGTAGAGGCCAAAAAGATAATCTTACAGGCAATGAGAGTAAAAGACCAAGTAACATTCAGAGGCAAACCAATAAAAATCACTCCTGACTCTTCAAATCAAGTCATGAAAGCCAGGAGGGCCTGGAGGGACATATTCCAAACTCTGAAAGAAAACAACTTCCAGTCAAGATTTATCTACCCAGCAAAGATATCTATCAAATTTGACGGGGAAATAAAAACCTCCCATGACAAAGAGAAGCTGAAAGACTTTATGTCTTCCAAACCAGCACTAGAGAAAATACTCAAAGAGATTAATTACAAAGAAGAACTAATATAGAAATGCCAAAACAAGCCAGGTGTGGTGGCGCATGCTTGTAATCCCAGTACTTTGGGAGGCGGAGACCGGAGGATCTGGGTTCACGGCCAGCCTCAGCTCTCTCTCTCTCTCTCTCTCTCTCTCTCTCTCTC
>PVJS01035146.1:0-21179 GCA_004027185.1 Glis glis | reverse complement strand
TTATACTTTATTTTGAAACCGGGTCTCACGAAGTTGTGGAGGGCCTCACTAAGTAGAGAGAGAGAGAGAGAGAGAGAGAGAGAGAGAGAGAGAGAGAGAGAGAGAGATGAGGCTGGCTGCGAACCCGTATCCTCCAGTCTCCGCCTCCCAAAGTACTGGGATTACAAGCATGCGCCACCACGCCCGGCTCCTATTTTTTATTCTTTATTTTGAAACAGGGTCTCACTAAGTTGCGGAGGGCCTCACTAAGTAGCTGAGGCTGGCCGCGAACCCAGATCCTCCGGTCTCAGTCTCCCAAGTACTGGGATTACAAGCGTGCGCCACCACGCCCGGCTAAGGTTCTGCTTTTTGACCTGGATGTTGGCTGCTGGTTGCGTGGGTGTAGTCACTGTGGGAGACTCACTGAGCTGTAAGCCTATGACTTATGTTTGGTTTTAGTCTATGTAATATTTCAATTAAAAAAAAACCCAAATATTTAAAAGATGTTTCTCCAAAGTTTTATTCCCCCTAGAGAGCTCCTGGAAGGCAAACACAGATTGGTGTCAGGGAGGAGAATCAGGAAATTGGGGTTCTGGCCCAGCACCTCACTTACTATCTAGGTGAGCTTAGCTTAGATTACCTACCTGAATGCACACTTCTCTATTTCTCCTCCCTCCCTCCCTCCCTCCCTCCCTCCCTCCCTCCCTCCTTTCTTTATTTCTTTATTTCTTTCTTATACTAGGGATTGACCCAGGGGATTCTACATCTGAGCTACACCCCCAGCCCTATTTTATTTTTTATTTGGAAACAGGGTCTTGATAAGTTGCTGAGGGCCTCACTAAATTGCTGAGGCTGGTCTTGAACCTGCCATCCTCCAGTCTCAGCCTCCCAAGTACGAGGATTACAGGCATGTGCCACCACACCCAGCACACTTTCTTATTTCTATAAAAGGAGTATTAATGTTTCTGCCTAATGTGCAGGCTGGTTTTGGGAACGATACCATGGACGTTAGGGGAGTTGGAATGTCATCAGCGTGTATAATTCTCCTCACTCTCCCTGTGTGAATTACTGCATGGGGCATTGGGAAGGGGCGGGGATCAGTGACTCAGTTCGTCCCAGAAGCAATTTAGAGCCTGGTCGTGTGCATCAGCCATGCTGAGCCCCACAGTCCTGTTACTGCGAGGGCTGCAAATCAAGACAAAATCATGACAAATGTGGTTTGGCCGGGGAAGCCAGCCTCCGTCCCAGGCGGGCTGCTCAGTGCTGCGCCTGCTGACGTCACAGCAGCTCGAGCCCTCGGGATCACCCCCACGCTCATGCCCAGAAGACAGCGCTGCTCCCGGGGAGCAATCCAAACCCGCTCCGGGCCTCAGACCCAGAGAGGGGGTGACAAGCATTCCCAGGGCGGCAGGGCCGGAGGAGGCCTCTCAGAAACCCAATTAGAAGTCTCCAGTGGTTCAGGTCTTCATCTCTCATGCCATCGATGACTCTGAAATTGTAATTTATGACCAGAATTAAAGGCTAAAAGAAAAACACTGTGGCGTGGGACCAAGGGGCTGAGGCGGGGGAGGGGTGGGAATGGGCGAGCAGCCAGCTGCTGCCCGCAGGCCTGAGGTGCTGGAGGTCAGTTCAAGGTCAAGTGGGTTCTGCGACCCCTGCCCCTCCACTGACACTTCTCACTGACCCTTATTCCTTATCATCATTATTCAGTGTCTTTACAGTGTACCCACATGCCGCCCCGCTCTCCATCCCCTTCCTGCCGTGGCTTCTCCCAGCAGCACCTGAGACCCTGTCTGAGGATGTCAGTTGGATGCAGGAGCAGCTCAGCCAGAAGAGCCTGGGAGTTGCTGGCCCTGGGAGCCACCCTTACACTCCAAGGAATCTCAGTTGCTGGATAAATACCACCATCTTTCTTGCCCCGCAGGGGGAGCAGCATCCCTTGGAACTGTTCTCCAGAGAAACAGAAGCAGTGGACAGATGTAGATGAATAAAAAAAGATTACGCAGGACTGGCTCATGACTGTGGAGGATGAGAAGTCTCCCGATCTGCCATCTGCAAGCTGGAGGCCCAGGAAAGCCAGCGGTGAGGCTGCAGTTCTGCTAGGGTTTGGATGCGGTTGGTCCCCTAGCTTCATATGCTGGAGGCTTGGTCTTCAGTGTGGTCATGGGAATTAAAGAGGCGGGGCTTAGGGGGAGGTGGTTAGGTCATTGGAGTGAGTTGGTATAGAAGCTTGAGCCTGACCTCTGAATGGCTGTCTGGCTTCCTGCTTGTGATATGATCTCTCGCTCCCACATGCAGTGGCACTAGGATGCCATCTGCTTTTTAGTCCTTACCAGAGACCAAACTGATGGGTCTGCTCCATCTTAGATTTTCTTTTCTTTTTGGTACTGGGGATTGAACCCAGGGGCATTCTACCTCCGAGCTACACCCCCAGCCCTATTTTTTATTCTTTATTTTGAAACAGGGTCTCACTAAGTTGTGGAGGGCCTCACTAAGTAGCTCAGGCTGGCCACAAACCTGCGATCCTCCTGTCTCAGCCTCCCAAGTCCTGCGATTACAAGCGCGCACCACCACGCCCAGCTCCATCTTAGATTTTCAACCTCTAAAATGGTGAAAACCCTCTTTTCTTTGTAAGTTAGCCTGCCTCTGGTGTTTTGTTAAAGTAATAGAACATGGACTAATACACAGTCCAATCAAAAGGTCTGAGAACCATAAGCAACTGGGGCAGGAGGAGATGACTGTCCCAGCTTAAGAAGAGAGAGCAGATCACCCTTCCTGTGTCTTTGTGTTCTATTTGTGCCCTCAGTGGATTGAAAAATGCCACCCACATTGGTGAGAGGCAACTTTTTTACTCAGTGTACAAATTCAGATGCTAATCTCTCCCAGGAACACCCTCACAGGCACAACTAAAAATAATGTTTTACCAGTTATCTGGGAATCCCTTAGCCCAGTCAAGCTGACACATAAAATTAACCAGGACGATTCCCCAGAATCCCCATTAGAGTTGAGCCCCAGGTGCCCGCGGTGATAACCTGCTCAGTTTCACACCTTTCTATGACTGTTTTCCCTTTTTGGTCTCAGTCCCCCACTCCCCTCCCGGTGTGTCTGGTCCTTCCCAAACAATCTACTTACACTCAAATCCTAGCCTTGGGGTCTGCTTCTGCCAGAACCCAGCCCAAGACATTTTTTGTGTGTCTTCCTCACGCAAATCTAAACTCTACAGGAGCAAGGGTCTTTGGTTCATGGATGTAGCCCAAGTTCTTAGAATCTGCCTGCCTGGCATGTCAGAGCTCTGGAAAAATATTTGTTGAACAGATTGTTTGTGCATTGAACGACAATTCAACAAACATTTACGGAGTGCCTAATTTGTCAAGCTCTGTGCCAGGTATCCAGGATGTCCCCGGAACATGACAGGTGGGAGCCTGTCCCTTGGTGCTCATAGTCTAGCAGGAGGAGAAAAACAAACAGTCCACTGCAGATGATCAGAACTAAGACAGGGCCACACAGAGGGCCGTGGGGGCGTAGAAGAGACCCCGAGTGCAGGCGCTAGGGTGACAGCCTGAAGCAGGGCTGGCTTTCCTGGGCATGCGACCCGTGTGGTCACACAAGGGCCCCTCCTTCGTAGGGCCCCAGATTTGGTTCAATGCTTTGCTGTTGCTGTCTTGGAACTCTTAATACATTTTGAATGAGTGGTCCACATTTTCATTTTGCACTGGACCCTACAATTACATATCTGGTCCTGCTTGGAATGAGATCTACAATGAGACCTGGGGGCTGCATGGAGGGCGGGAAGGAGCGAGGGAGGGAGGGAGCGAAGTAGTGAGATCCAGGCAGGGAACACAGCATGTGCAAGGGTTCAGCGATGGGAGAAGCATGGAGTATCCCAGGAACTGTAGTAATTTGGTCCAGCTGGAAGGTAGAGGGCACAGGGATGCCAGAGAAGGTGGCAGGAGCCAGACTGTGAAGGGCCTTGGGGGTCTTCCATGCTCGGGGACTTAGACTTTACCCAAAGGTCATAGCAAGGGTCAATGGCGGGGCAGGACAGTGCAGGGGGTGGTAGAGAGACCAGTTAGAGCCTGTTCCAAGAATCCAAGGCAAAGAGACCCGGAAAGCTGGCAGATTTGAATGACACTCAGGAGGCGAAAGCCAATATTCAGTGACTGATTGAATACAGAGGGAGACATTGTGCCAACATCTGTGTTTACCCAGCACCTTCATATCGAGGTGCCCTGGGGAGTGGCTCCCAGGCCTGGGCATGGCACCCCTCAGATGCTGGCTTGCAATGCATCCTGGCTCCAGTCGGGCCAGATGAACCCCTGCCAGTAGAGGCTTGGCTCTGGCCTCTCTTCTCCCAGCACAAACTCAGGCTCCAAATGAGCTTTCTGCCTGGAACTTTAATATGTTAAAAAGGACTGTGGAGCCAGACTTCGCCTCCCAGGGCACGATGCTGAAGGAGCTGAAACCTCCGCTGGGTCTGAGGGATGGAATGGGAGGGATGATAAAGGGGACGTGGCTTGATGCTGCTGTGTCCCCAAGGTCAGACTGTTCAGTCCAGAGAGTCCTGGATATGGGGTGTCAGAGCCAGAAGGACAGTTGTCCATGGTGTCATCCAACCTCCTCCCATGATTGATGGGGGAAACAGACATTGCCTGGAAGAGACAAATTGCTCTCGGTCACAAGGAGGGATGGATGGAGAATCCTGGGCTCCTGAGCTCTGTCCTCATACTCTGACTCATGACCCCTGGCGTCCCTTTCCCCAGAAATGTCACACAGCAAAGGTCACAGGAAGCCTCAGGAGGCTTTTGGCTTTAGGGAACAAAAACCATAATTCAAAACGCAGCCGGGTGTGGTGGGGCACCCCTGTAATCCCAGTACTTGGGAAACTGAGACAGGAGGATCTCAGGTTTGAGGTCAGCCTCAGCAACTCAGTGGTACCCTCAGCAACTTAGCCAGACCCTGTTTCAAAACAAAAAATAAAAGGTCTGGGGGTATAACTTGGAGGTAGAACTCCCCTGGGTTCAATCCCAGAACCAAACAAAAACAAAAACAAACAAAACAAAACAACAACAACAACAACAAAAAAGTACTTTAAACCAGGGAGTCTCAAAGTGTGGTCCCTGGACTGGGCAGCATTAGCATTACCCAGGAATTTAGGAATGCAAATTCTTGGCTTCGCCTACTCAGTCAGAACCTGTGGGAGTGGGGTTTAACCATCCATGTTTGAACAGGTGATGTTAATGCCCAGTCCAGTTAGAGACCTGCTGCCTTACAAAGTAAGGATGTTTATGATCTCATACAACAAGAGGCCCGGGGTGGTTACTTCAGAGGCTCGGTGGCTTTATAGGGATCTGGGTTACATCTGTCTTCCCACTCCTCATCGTTAGTGCACAGGCCTCTGCCCTCAGGCTCAGCCCCTGCCGGCTGCTCCCCGTCCAGCCTTACCACGACTTCTGGGAGCAGGGGAGACAGCAGCCTCCCCTGGACACCCCTTTTCATCAGAGAGAAACCTTTCCCACAGGTTCCCCAGCAGACACTGGGTCACGCTCCCCTCTCAGCCCAATCGCTGGACATGAAAAGAGCTCGGGTGGGTTAGGCGTGAGCTCCTGCTCCAGGGAGGAAACAGCCTAACGACGGAAGGTCTGGACGTTCCTCCCCTTCACATCATGGCTCTGCCATTGACTAGCTCCTTGACTTTAACCTCTGCGTCTCAGTTTTCTCATCTGTGAAATGGACATGATAATAACTCCTCTCTCAGGATCGCGAGGAGGACTCAATGAACTTGTGTTTGTAAAGCACCTACGCCAATATTTGGCTATGTAAGAATTTGTTAAATAAATATCATATACACTTCTATTTTTTTTGCGGTACTAGGGATTGAGCCCAGGGGCATTCTACCTCCAAGCTATATCCCCAGCCCTATTTTTTATCCTTTATTTTGAAACAGTCTCACTAAATTGTGGAGGGCCTCACTAAGTAGCTGAGGCTGGCCATGAAACTGCAATCCTCCTGTCTCAGCCTCCCAAGTACTGGGATTACAAGCATACACCACCATTCCGGGCTCGTACACACATCTTTAACTTACTTTTTTTTTAACTTGGATATAGATATTAGAGATCATCCAGTAATAGTACAGATAGCACTTCCTTGTTCTCCTTTTATATTGTTATTGTTGTTGCAGAATACTCCATTTTATGAGTATACATAATTTATCTAACCACTAAGTTGTTCTGATTTCTTTGCTATTACAAACAGTGCAGCACCGGATAAACTTGGGGGCACATTGTCTCATGTGAGCGAGTGTGTATGAAGGACAAAAGCCTACAAATAAATTTCTGGTTGAAGGATTTGTGTATTTGTAATTTTAGTAGAAACTGCCACATTGTCCTCCCTAAAGAGTATACCAATGCACATGCCTGCTGGCAGGGTCTGAAGTGGCCGCTGCCTGCGGTTCCACCTCCAGGAACAGTTACCACATCTCAGTGCCTCCTGCCTTCATGACCGTCCATGAGTATTGCTGCACATTTGCCCAGGAGAAAAAAATACAACCAGACAAGTGAGAAGATCGGGGCTCCAGGAAGCTGAGGACCCTCCCCAACTCTGGTACAGCACTTTACAGTTTATAAGGCACTTCTCCTCCTGGAGTAGATGACCTTTTGGATCCAGCAAATGAGTCCAGCAAAGGGTCCAAGTGGATCCAGCCAAGGGGCATCCAGTAGACACCGTTTGGGTCCCTTGCGTACAGAGACTCCCCGTACGATCTCACTCCCAGCAGTCAGCACGTGGGTCTTTCAGAGGATGGCTCTTAGCCTGCTGGATCCAACTTAACCTGCGTGCACGAGGAGCTGGAAGTGCCTGGAAATATGTGTCTCCAGAGGGCAGCGACTCCCTCCGAACACAATGACTATATGAGTGCATCTACTCCGGTTCCCTTGCCTTCCAAGCGGGATGACTTTAAGGTACATCCGACACCATCTCCCTTGCAGGATTGATGCACACTGTGGCTCGGAGGTGACGCACCCTTGCTTGGCTTCCCTCCGTCCCCTGTCCTGCTTCCCTGTCCACCAGCTTTTCCTGTAATGTTTTGCATTAAATCACTTTCACAAGGACCCTCATCTCCAGTCAACCTCTGGGGAGGCCAACCTGAGACTCCTCCACGGTCTCCATGTTCCCCTGCACTGGACCCATTGTCCAGATAAGATAACAGATTGGAGAAGGGACTATGACGATTTGGACAGTTACCAGAGGCCCAGGTGGGCTCTGGTACCCAGAACATCTAACTCTTCACCCATGAGCCTTCAGAGGAAGGACTGAAACGCCATCTCTGGCTGAAAACCAAAGCTGCCCCTTGCTTTGTCTCACCTCCTGAACCCAGTGGATCTTCTGCAAACACCTGCTGTGCGCGCGTCTCCCATATGGTGTGTCGAGGTCCCGGGGTCTCCACCTCACCTTGTCTCCGACGTGATTATGCTGCCTGATACTAAAATCAGTTCAGGATTTCATGTCGGTCACATCCTAAATGCTAAGTTTGACTATAATTGCAGCAGGCAGACCATAATACGTTTATTTAACATACCCTGAGTTAGGACCTCTTGCATACATTTGCATGCTATTTGCATCTATTTAATTGGACCCAGAAAAAAAGAATCAACAGATACAGCTCCCGAGTTGGTCAGAGTGCCCTCTCATTACATGGGAAGGGGGCTGAGGACCGCCGGTGTGCCCCTGTCCCGGGGCCTGTCCAGGGCTGAGCTGCCTCTCACTTCTGCTGTGCTGGCCGGGCTCGTCTGGGAAGAAGCTGTGGCTTTGTGAGCCTCATGTCACCAAGGACTCAGCTTGCCTAGGCTGGGGCGATGCCCTGATGCATCCGAATCCCTCCCACTCACGTCTCTCCATGAAGGCCAAGACAGAGTAAAGTCTGGTCACTGCCGCATCCCCAGAGCCTGGCAAAGGTGTTTAGAGTACTATTTGTTGAATGAACGGATGGATGGATGGATGGATGGATGGATGGATGGATGTGCACAGTCTGGTTAACCTTTCCAACGCACAGTTCTGATCCTGTCCCTCTCTTGCTCAAAAACTCTCAGTGGCTCCCTATGAGCTGCAGGATAAAACCCACGGCTTCACCCTGGCATTCAAGGCCTTTCATGTCTTATTCCAAACCTGTGGGTGTGTGAAAGAGTGTTGCACACAAATTGGTCCCGAAACAGGCTCGGACAGATAAACAGGTGAGCAATTCTACTTGCCTAAATCGTATCATTTCAGCCAGGTGTGCTGGCGCATGCTTGTAATCCCAGTACTTGGGAGGCTGAGACAGGAGGATTGCAGGTTCGTGGTCAGCCTCAGCTATTTAGTGAGGCCCTCCACAACTTAGTGAGACCCTGTTTCCAAATAAAAATAAAATAGGGCTGGGGGTGTATCCCAGAGGTAGAAGGCCCCTGGGTTCCATCCCCAGCACCACAAAAAATAAAATAAATAAATAAATAAATAAATAAATAAATAGTACCATTTCTCACTTATTCCCTCCTTCCTTCTCCTCCCTGGCTAGAACACTCTGAGGTCTGGGCCCTTGGCTAAACACCAGGGTAGGAATAGAAGGCTTGGAATGATGGGGAGACCCTGTCGTGGAGGGGGGCAGTGGGTGGGAATTGCCCTGGTATCTGCCAAGGTGAGTAGGGTTAGCCTGAGGTTAGTTAGTGTCAGAGGGGTTTCCTGTCAAGAGCATGGCTGCACTTCCCCAATCTTCCCAGGAGGGGGCGGCAGTCCCCCTGGTTACGGGCTCCCAGTATCTAGGAGTGTTTGAATGTGCAAACCAGGCATGGATGAGTGTTGTGTCTGTGTGTTTGCAAGTGGGGAGGAGGGTCTGAGCGTGTGATGAGTGCACACGTGTGAGTGTGCCCGGGGCAAGTGTCTATGGCTGTATTCGCATGACTCCCCTCAGTCGTTGTCTGTTCTGCATCAAGCTCTCTCTGGATGTGTGCAGTACAACAGTGAGGCGCACAGATGTGGCCCCTGCTCTCCTGACACCAGGGCTGGACAGAGCGGAGACAAAGGGAAAGCAAGCAGAGAATAGTGATGTCACAGGGCGATAAAGATCTAAGCTAGGAAGCCGGGCGTGGTGGTGCACGCTTGTAATCCCAGTACTTGGGAGGCGGAGACTGGAGGATCCGGGTTCATGGCCGGCCTCAGCTACTTAGTGAGGCCTCCGCAACTTAGTGAGACCCGGTTAAAAACTAAAGTATAAAAAATAGGGCCAGGGGTGTAGCTCGGAGGAAGAACACCCCTGGGTTCAATCCCTGGTACCGCAAAAATAAATAAATAAATAAATAAAATTAAAAAAATAAAAAAGTAAATAAAAATAAAATAGGACTGGGGTGTAGCTCAGAGGTAGAATGCCCCTGGGTTCAATCCCCAATGCCAAAAAATAAAAATAAAATAATAATAATAATGATGATGATGATAATAATAATAATAACAACAACAATAAAGAAAACGTGTCTGGCTGCTGAATGGGAAATGTCTCAGCACTGGGCCAGTAACAGGCAACTACTGCAGTAGTCCAGGTAAGTGCTGGCGCGGCTGGGCCCAGGGAGTGATGGAGGAGCTGAGGAGGGACCTGGATACAGCATCTTTGAAGGTGGTGTGGTCTATGGGAGTGAGAGGCAGAGCCAGCGGCAGTTCTTGGTGCTTGGCCTGAACAGGGCTAGCCTTCTAAAGGTGACAGCTGTGTTGGGGGCAGTGTGACATTTTTAGGGCCTGTTTCTGCCTGGGGCGTCTCTGGCTTGGCTCTCTGGCCTGTCTGACCATCTCAAGCCTCTGAGGGCCTGTCCCTCCCCCTGCCTCCTCTGTGGAGGAGAGGCTCTGGAAACAGCTGCGTCCACCCTGCCTGCAGGCTTACCGGGCCCTGCGTGGTCAGGAACAGGACATCACGCTTGGATCCTCTACGGGCCTCGGGTTCCAGGCCGCTCCCTCCCCTCAACGTTGTACTCCTCATGCAGCCCTTCCTGGGGAGGAACCTGGGCGTTGGAAACCGTATCTCAGGCTCGTTGCTCTTGGAACCCAGGTGTCATATAGTGAGCCCAGACCCGGGGCTAGTCATTCAGCGGAACTCTCCGCCAACAGCCAGCTCCCGCCGCCAGCGCATAAGCCTTTCTAGAGGATTCTAGGCCCGGCTCAGCCAATGGGAGCCGTGATGACCTATCTATACCTCGCCTGCCCAAGTTGTGCTTTCATGCCTGTGACAAGCGCTGCTGGGTTGAGTCATTCCGTGGTGGGTGGTTTGTTACGCAGCAGTAGATAACCTTGAATCTCAGCCCTGCCCTTCCCGGCTGTGTGAACCTGAGTATGTTCATTAACCTCAGGTCTCCGTGTTCTCAACTGTAGGGAAAAGATAATGATATAAGGAAAAACATCCTCATGGGAAATCCTCCTAGTTCAGGAAGGGGCTCGTCTGTGAAGGGCGCCATGGACAGCAAGCAGAGACGTGCGGGCCCAGCCTGAGGTCTGCAGAACGACGGGGCCAGGGCTCCGTGGGATCCTCTGAAGTGCTCCCTAGGCATCCATGCCGTCCGACAAGGAAAGGATAAGGGCGGGTCTGAGGAGCTGGGTCAGCGTCCAGAGGCTCAGTGCTTCTAGGCGCATGCTCCCGAGGGGGTCAGAGCCGGGGTCCACCCTGCGCTGCCTGCAGCCTCGAGGACCACTCCATACAGACGCTCCTGGACCTCACATCGCCAGGACTTGGAGGGCACCAGCCCGTCTCTCTTCACCTTCTCCTCCTCTTCCTTCTCCCACCATACCCACCCTGAACCCCACTGAGGGCCTCCGGACCCTCCATCCTGCCCTCTCTTCCAGCCAGGTGAGGGGGCACGCTGCTGACCACACCTGACCCTGGGCAGGAGACTTATCCCTGATGATCTCGGCTTCCCTTCCTGTATAGGAGGGTGAGGAGTCCTATCTGCGGAGTTCTGGTCAGGATTAAAGGTGCTACTTACACCATAGCCGACTCTTCTGGTAGGTACTAGAAGGCCGGAGGTGGGGAAGACCACAGGCAACCAGGCACTTGTTCTAAGCCTCAAGGCCCCTCTGCCAGGGGTCTCTAGCTCCCAGACAGGTGTGGGCAGGGCTGGTGGTAGGGGCCATCGCAGGAGCCCTTGGCCACCCACGGGGTGTGATGGTGACAGTTGCTAGGCAACGGCCTCAGCTCAGACCCTGGGCTCCAAGGTCAGTCGCCCACCAACTGGTCTGCTATTTCTGGAATGTGGGGGGCTGCCACGGCCTCCTAGATTGGTTAAGCCTGGTGGGAGGAGGGGCATGTTGTGCACTGGGGACTCCATGAGCTGCAAGGCCCTGCAGGAGCAGACCCAGGAGAGGCTGGAATGAGGAACCTCAATCTGTCATCGGGTTTGAGATGCAGAGAAGGGGAGGGGCTCTCCAAGACAGAGCAAGTCCGTGGTGGAGCGTGGGCTCTCACACCCAAATCTACCCCAATTCCCATCCCCGCCAGAGAGGTCAAGGGACTGACCCAAAGTCACACAGCAAGTAGGGGGCAGAGCTGGGATTCCAGCCACATCTGTCTATTCCAAAACAAGCGAAGCATCTTTTCTATACTTGGTTTGCAGATGGGACGCCATGGAGCCCTGGATGTCTGCAGAGGTGTCTCAGAGGAGAGGGGAAAGAGGCACTGGTGCACAGGTGGGACACTGGTGCTCTTCCCCCACTTCCCACCACTTTATTTGTGTTTCACAAGAGAAGAGGAAAGGCTAAAATGTCTGGAAAGTTGCTGATCCATCCAGCGTGCTAATTACATCAATATGAAGACAGGCTCACAGGGGGAAGGGGCTTGCCCAGGTGCACGGGAGGACTGGAAGCCAGGGCTCCTGACACGCGCACACACACACACGCTTCCCATTGCTTCCCTTTGCCCTGGGGTGGGGGATGGGAAATAACGTGCAGAGGACCTGCACAGTGCCAGCTCCTGAATGGGGACTCTGCAGCAGCGAGCACGTTCTAAATGGCTCCCTTGAAACCAGCATCACGAGAACTTTCTTTGCTCCCCCACACTGCCTAGGTGGCCTCCTGGTTCTTCCTTTCTCATCCTTTCACCTTGGCACTCGATGCCCTTAGAACTGAGCATGGGATTTATCGGTTCACTATTCATTGCCAGCCTCCCCCCAGCTAGGAGGCTAATTCCAGGGGTGCAGGGACCAGGTCCATCTTGTTGACCGTGCCCCCCCACACACACACACACATGTTCGGCCAACAACAAGGGCTCAGTAACAGGAAGGATGAAGATAAATCGGTATGATGCCCCTAGAGAGGACATTTCTTATTTTTGGTCACCTAGTATCCACCCTCCCCTTCCGAGTAGTACCCTGGTACCCTTTTGGAGAAATCCCACATCATGATCTGGAGTCTCAACAATTTGATAAATTCCCCAATTTAATTCTATAGTTCTCCTTCCCTTTGCAGAAACGAATAATAATAATAATGATAGCAGTAATAATGCCAACCGGCATTTACCGAGCGATTTGTGAGCGTGAGGTGCCATTTCAAGTGCTGTATCCACCACTTCATTTCATCTTCACGGTAGACCCAGAACACAGGTGCGTAGACCCAGAAAGGCAAAGCCCCGAGCAAGAACTTGCTGGAAAGCAGCAAAGTAGGATTTGAGCTGGCACGGGTTCTGGAGGCTTAACGCTTCATCACGGCCCTGTCGGTGTCCTTTCCTGGGGGGATCCTGATTCTCTCCACACCCATATGACCAAGGCTGAACGGGCGACCTCGTCCGGCTGAGTGGAATGAGGCAGGGATGGAAGAATTGGTGGAGGTGCTCACTCCCTACGTGGGGCCCTGACAATCTGCTAACTACAATTCTGGTTCCTGTCTTTGCCTCAATTCCAGGATTCCAATAATCTCCAAATAAATTCTCTTTTTACCCAAGTACCCAAGAATCTAATAGATTCAAGAATGAGAGGGGATGTATCAGTTATCTACTGCTGCAGAACAAAACATCCCAAACCTTATTGGGTTAAAATAACAAACAATTATTTCCAACAATTCTGGGGTTCCTCCAGGAAGTTCTTCTGGTCTAGCCCAGCTCACCCGGGACTAGCCAGGCCAGGATGTCCTCACTCATCAATCTGGCACAACTGGGACGGCTCACCTCTGTCTCGTGTGGCCTCTCACCCTACTCCAGGCTAGGTCAGCTCCTTCATGGTGGTCTCAAAGTTCCAAAGAGAAAAGAACTTTCCAAGCCCCTTCTTGTATTATGTGTGTCACATCACCGTTGGCCAAAGCAACTCATGAGGCTGTGACCAGAGTCGGGCTGGGAAGATGGAGGAGGACAGTGTACTTTCCCCCAGAGGGGATTATGAGAGGTGGGTATTGTGATAATCAGTATCACACAGATGGGGAAACTAAGGCACAGAGAGGGAGGGTGACTCTCTGAGTGCACACTGGGAGGTAGAGGCAGAGCATGGCTTCTCCAAACCCTGCACCATGTCTAACCTCAGTCCACTGTTGACAGCAGGGCTCGGTTTTTCTCTCTCTGATGTAAAACAAGCTGATTCAATAACCTCTCTCGCAATAAGGAAAACGCAACTGTGAAACATTTGTTGTGCAAAATTAGCGAGTCCCATTTCCTATGTGGATTGCTGACCTGGGATAATTGCCTTTATACACAGAAAAATAAGAGAGGGACCTGAAACCATTTTCTGGAGCCCGGAAAGGTTGCCTTCTTTAAAAAATCAATTACCTAGTCCCACTTCAGAGAAAACACTTCACAGACGCATTTTACATTCTAAGTAGAATCCAGTGTTCCTGGCTAAGCTCTACCCGAAAATTCTTTTCAGGGACCGAGAGGCCAGGCAGAGGCCCTAATTACCTCGGCTATCGACGTTCAGGCGGCGGAACGCAGTGGCCGTCTCAATAATGAACTGCTTTTGTTCAAGCAGAAGCTAAGGCGAAGTGTGAAATAAGCTCGGATTTGGTTTCCCCTCCCCGGACCTGGTCTGCCGTCAACCGGGACTTCCTGACCTCCCCACACCGCACGAGCCCGGGCAGTCGCATGGAAGAGGCATGGAGGAAACTTCCAGCCCAGCTCTGGCGTCGGAGGCCTGAGCTCGCTCGGTTCCGCCACCCTCTCGTTGTGTAAAACTGGCTGTTTTAAAAAATCAATCAAAAAATTTTTTTTCACGGAACTGGGGATTGAGCCCAGGGGCATTCTACCTCCGAACTACACCCCCAGCCCTATTTTTTATTCTTTATTTGGAAACAGGGTCTCACTAAGTTGCAGAGGGCCTCACTAAGTAGCTGAGGCTGGCCGCGAACCTGCGATCCTCCTGTCTCGCCTCCCAAGTACTGGGATTACAAGTGTGCGCCACCATGCCCGGCAAAAATTTTTAAAAATTTTAAAGATTTTAAAAATTTTCAACAGCTCTTGCCTCGGTTTTCTCATCTGCAGGCAGCAACAATGACAACATATCAGAGTTTGGTGCGACCGCATAACGGGCTGTTCCAGGTAGCAGTCCTTCCCAGAAAGCCAGAGATGAGGGACCTTTTGGGGGCACTTTCTCTGCACCTCGGGCCCCAGGCGCCCCGCGGTCCTGGCTGGGGTGAGGCTCTGGAGGAGGAGGGCCTGGGTTCAGATGGCAGCACCTCCGTTTAGCAGCACGCTGACATTAGGCATTCCTTCCTGTCTCTGCCTCGCTTCTCTCATCTGTACAATGGGTACCACGGTGCCTCACAGAGCAGATGGCAGGAGTGAGTGAATTTGTGTCTACCAAGCATGGGCAGAGCCACGCAGCGTCCTTTTACCAGGAGATGGGAGGAGGAGGAGGAAGGGGGCGAGAGGAGGAGGGAGGTGAGCTCCACTTGCAATCTGCTGGGTTTCGGGTGCCCCTGGGAAGGACGAGAGGAGATGGGGGCACATTTAGACGAGGGGGAGAGGCACAGGTGTCTAAAAGGCACGGAGGTTTCACTGGGCGTGCGATGGTGAGGGAGCAGGGAGGACCCAGGTCGCCCGCCACACTGTCACACCAAAGGCAAGCCACTGCAGGAGTGTGTCCACCAATGAGCACGCTCGAGAGCTGCTGGCTCCTCCCAACCATTCCAGAAATCTCCAAAGCACAGCATGCCTGAACTTGACTGATGTCTGACCTTTCTGGGTGGTGGTAGGAAGCACCCCATTATCTTTTCTGAGCCCGTCACAGATGAACTCACCAGGTGTAAGCTGAGCACCACATCCTGCGCAAATGCCAGCGTGGAGAACAAAGTTCCGGGAAGACGTGTGCAGAAGTCCTGAGATCTAGCTGGGCGCGGGGTGCACGCCTGTAATCCCAGTACTTGGGAGGCTGAGACAGGAGGATTGCAGGTTTGAGGCCAGCCTCAGCAACTTAATGAGTGAGACTCTCAGCAACTTAGTGAGACTCTCAGCACTTTAGTGAGACCCTGTTTCAAAATAAAAGTATTAAAGGCTGGGGGTGTAGCTTGGAAGTAGAATGCCCCTGGGTCCCATCCTCAGTACCAAAAATAAGTAAATAAATAAAAGGAATCCTGAGGTCTGACTGAGCCTGCGCAAGCCTACCCCTTTGCCCTTCAGTCTGTGAGCTTTTTCCTCATGTCTGCAGTAAGCAGTCTGCGACCCTACTCCCTTGTGCCCAGCACGGGCCCCAGTCAAGCCTCGCTGGGAGGGCACTGTCTGCCTCTTCACGATTTCTATCTCAAATTGAGCAATGGACCCCTTGCATGAGCTGGTAATGCTACAATGAGAGGATTTGCTTTTTTATGATTTCTGTCCTGTAATGAGCAAAAGAAGTCCACGCCGACTGGTACCAGTGGGGTGGGGAAGCCGCTGGACGCCTCTGTGCTCAGGGGAGGGGCTGTGAGCCTCCCGGAGGAAGAGTTTGGGATGCACTAGGGTGGAGGTGAGCCCTGGCCTTGGCTGCAACTCTTAGTAAAGGCAGTGATGGGACCCAGGCCGAGCCAGCACCTCGGGTCACACCGATCCCCGCTCACCGAGCCTCCGTTCCTCCGCGTTTAATACCAGGACGGTGATGTGCAGCCTCGGGGATGTTGTGATTGGTAAGAGATGCCTCCAGTATATAAGACCAAGAAAGGTGTTAAGATACAAGACCCTGACCCCCTGCGCCCCCAGCCCCACACCTGGCAACCCACCAGCCAGTCTGGTAGTTGCACCCTGGTGCTCTGTCCAGCCTCTGGCCACTTCTTGCTCCGTCACCCCCACCTGCCTGGCCCAAGAACCAGCACCCCTCCCAGGGCTCATTGCCAGCGCCCCCCCACCTCCCCACTTCTCCAACTAACGTGGTAGCCAGGAGACCCTTCGAAAATAGGAGCCAGATCATGTCACTTTGCTCAAAACCCTCCAGGGTCTCCCTAGCCACTTGGAGGAGAAGCCGAGGAGGCCGCCTCATCTGCTCGTCTTGCTTCCTCTGCTGCAGTGCCCTGGCCGCAGCCTCCCCCGCCTTCCACTCGGTGCCCCTGAACTTGCTGCCCCCCAGCCGCTACCGGGCTCACCCCCACTTTAGTCGGGTCCCTGCTCAGAGGTCACCTCTGCAGGCAAGCCGCCCTGACCACCCTCGCTCTGTCTTCAAAGCGTCCGCTGTCTGGTGTGTACTGCTGTTTAGTTATATTCGTCTCGGGGGCTCTAGGGACCAGCAAAGTAGAAAGTTTCAGGAGGGCGACTCCAAGTCCAGCTTGGCCTGGGTTTGGCTCAGAGGGGACCCCAATGTCCTCTCTCACTTGCTGACATTTGAGAGGAGCCGGACTCCTGACGTCCCTTGCTTCCCCAGAACTCTGTGAGGCCAGTGACCGGGACAATGCCCTGGGTGACGGAGGATGCCCCGTCACTTGTGGGCAAAAGGAGGCCCAAGGCGCTGGGCGATGCCCATCGAGGCAGCTCGGGTTGGGAGACTCGGTGCAGGCGAGGTCAGCAGGCATACAGGCGGTACCCCAAGGGAGCACACGGAACCCCGGCATGTGCAGGCAGGTGGACAGGCGAAGCTCAGCCTCCTGGGGTCACCGATGCCTGGGTGGGGCCGAGGCCCCAGGCAGCAGCGTCAGAGATGTGCCAGGCCTGAGCCACTCCCAGCCCAGAGCGCCCATCCATGCAGGCTCCTTTCAGAGCCAGCGGGCCGGGCCGGGTGAACGGGTGGTGGGTCCTGTCAGGGCAATTAGGGAGCACAAAGCTGAAGGGCTGGCAGCCTGGGATGTGGCCTGGGGACATTGCTCTGAGCAAACACAGAATAAAGGCCCTGCCTGCCCCTCTCACCCCGCCTGGTGCCGGGTTATGTAATGTGTTGATGCAGCTAAGCACGTCCACTGTCCTCCCAGAACTCTGCCTACAGCCCCGAAACCAGCCGCAAGAGGATGACCCAGATGGCCAAACACAGCCTGCCTGGCACGCACGCACACATGCACGCACACTGGGGCTCACACGCGTGCATGCACACTTGTCGCTGTCCGGGGGAAGCAGAAACCGGGCTGTGGTGTCGCCTCTCTAGGGTTCTTTCCTGAGCGCCTGCATGTGGCGGTGTGGAGAACGGTGGAGAACACGACAGGTAGAAGGACTGCAAGTGAGGCCTGGCATCTAGGGGGGGACAGACCAGATATGTGACGCGCAGTTGGCACGTCAGGTGGCAAGGTGTGCTCCAGAGAAAAGTGGAAACAGCCAGCCAGGAAGCCAGGGGCAGGGGGCACGGGCTGCGAAGCATTTCAGGAGAAGGAACAAGTATAAAAGCCCCAGGTGCAGAGTGTGGCCTCAAATAACGCACCCGTGGGGCCAAACCATGGCGTGAGAGGCGGAGGGGGGCAGTGGACAAGGCCTTGCCCCGGCCCTCGCTGAGGGCGACACAGTTCGTTCAGCAAGCAGACAGTGGGCCAGTGTGGCCCCGTCCACCTGCGCAGCGTGCACAGCGTTTCTCATTTCCGGGCAGAGCCGGGGACGCCTGCTCATCCTGAGGCCACAGCAGGGAGTCACAGGACACCTGCAGCCTGCCCGTCCACGCTCTCTTCCCCTGCCCTCGCCAGGCCGCCATTCAGAGCCCACTCTAGGAGACCCCGCCTGCGCCCGCAGACTGTGAGGAAGATGCGGACGGGTGGGGAGAGCCCCGGGGACTGCCCGGCGGCCAGGAGCCCTAGTGGACCCTTGGAGCCGGACGCCCCCAGGAACAGCCACCGCTTCCTGTTCCCCTCCAGCTTCCATTCGAATATTTGTTCTCCTTCTTCTTCTTCTTCTTCTTCTTCTTCTTCTTCTTCTTCTTCTTCTTTTTCTTCTTCCTCCTCCTTCTCCTCCTCCTCCTCCTCCTCCTCCTCCTCTTCCTCCTCCTCCTCCTTCTTCTTCTTCTTCCTCTTCCTTTTCCTCTCCTTCTTCTTCCTTTTTTCTTTCTTTTTGTGGTACTAGGGATTGAACCCAGGCATGTTCTACCTCTGAGCTATACCCCCAGCCCTTTGTATTTTTTATTTTGAAACAGATTCCTGCGAGGTTGCTGAGGATCTCGCTAGGTTGCTGTGGCTGGCCTGGAACCTGTGATCCTCCTGTCTCAGCCTCCCAAGTACTGGGATTACAGGTGTGCGATACCATGTCCAGCTCATTTGAATATTTTCAGAGACAGAGAAGTTAAAAGACTCAAACAATAAAGACCCTTCACCTAATCTTCCCAATTGTTAGCATTCTGACACATTATGATCCCTTCTTTCCCTCCCCCTCTCAATAGATGATAGATAGATGTGTGCGTGTATACATATATATATGTATGTGTATATATCATAACACTTCATCCCACAATACAGTGTGTATCCATCCAAATAATGGGGCATCTTCTTATATGACAAAAATATCAAATACAAAAATCATCAAAATGGCTTGGTGTGGTGGTGCACACCTGTAATCCCAGTACTTGGGAGGCTGAGTCAGGAGGATCACAGGTTCAAGTACAGCCTCAACAATGTAGTGAGACTCTAAGAAACCTAGCAAAACCCTGTTTTAAAACAAAAAATAAGGACTGGGGGTGTAGCTCAGAGGTAGAATGCCCCTGGGTTCTATCCCCAGTACCACCAAAAAGGAAAGAAAGAAAATCATCAAAATTTTTAATATTGTTACAACACTATTATCATACAGCCCAGGCTCTAACGTCTTGAAATGTGCTTTCCAGCTGTTTCATGTTCAGTTTCCACCAAGGATTAGACTGCGTCCGGTCGTTGGTGGTCCTTCAGTGTCTGATCCAGAATGGCTGGGCGCCACTGAACCATCTTCCCGCCTGTTTTGTTTTTTTTTGTTTTTCTTCCCGACATTGACATTTTTAAACGAGACGGCCCAGTTGTCTTGTAGAATGTCCCTCAATTTGGGCGTACCTAATTGTTTCCTCGTGATTAGATTCTGGCTCAGAATTTTGGGCAACAACCTCGAAGAGGTGAGGTCGTGTCCTCCCGCGGCGTTACGTAAGGAGGGCACCGAGCCAATCGGCCTCCCATGGGTGACACTTGATGTGGTCATCAGATTAAAGTGCTTCCATTATAAAGTTGATTCCTTTTGTAAATTACAATTCTTCTCTGTGATAGGTTATGACATTTGAGACATGTGAATATCCTGTTCCCTGGAAAATTATCACAAAGCGATTTTAGCAGCTGTTGATACCTTGCCTGAATCAATTACTGCATTGATGGATGCAAAATAGAGATGTTCCTAACTCTATCATTCTTTCTACATACCTCTATAAAGTTTTTCCCTCTCTTCCTCCTCCCTCATTTTTGTAGTATTACCACATACTTAGGGATTTTAAAATTAGTAATAGTCAATGAGTTAAAAATACATTATCACTGTTTTTGTTTTTTGTGATACTGGGGATTGAACCTGGGGCATTCTACCTCTGAGCTACACCCCCAGCCATTTTTATTTTTTGTTTTGAAACAGGCTCTCACTAAGTTGCTGAGAGTCTCACTACTTGCTGAGGTTGTCCTTGAACCTGCTACCCTCCTATCTCAGCTTCCCAAGTACTGGGATTACAAGCATGTGTCACCATGCCTGGCTAATTGTTGTTTTTTTGATGTTCAAATTGTTCCAAGTTTGGCCTGAAAGGGTCCCTTCAGGTTGACTTATGTCCCCTTTTTCCATTTTTAGAAGCATAGTTGACATATAATAAATTGCACATATTTGAAGTGTGTAACTTCATAAGTTTTGACGCATGAAGCCAGCCCTGTATTCAAAATAGGGAACACATTCATCACCCCCAAAGCCTCCTCACGCATCCCCGAAATCCTCCCTCCAGCCCCTCCCTCCAGCCACTCACTGTCCTCAGGCAGCCACAGATGCACCTGTGGTTACTACATTAGTTGGCATTTTCTAGAATTTTACAGAAACGGAATCATACATACAAGTTAGTACTTTTTTCAGTCTAGTTTCTTGTACTCAGCATAATTACTTCAAGATTATTCCATGTTATTGTGTGCATCAGTAGTTTTTTGTTGTTCTGGGGTTTTTTGTTTTCGTTTTTTGGTTGCACGGTGCTCCATTGTATGGATATACCACGGTGTGTTTACTCATGTGTTAATTTGCTGATGGACATTCAGGTTGTTTCTAGTTGGGGCGATTACAAATAGAGGTGCTGTGAATGTTTGTGTAAGTCTTGTGTGGACACAGGTTTCCTTTTCTCTTGAGTAAACTAGAAGTGGAATGGCTGGGTTAATTTTTAAGAAATTGACAAATTGAGCCGGGGCGGTGCCACATGCCTGTAATCCTAATACTCCGGAGGCTGAGGCAGGAGGATGGCAAGTTCAAGACGAGCTTGGGCAACTCAGCGAGACCCTGTCTCAAAATAAAAAGGTCTAGGGATGTAGCTCAGTGGTGGAGCGCCCCTGGATTTGATCCTCAGTACAAGAGAGAAAGAGAGAGAGGAAAGAAATGGACAAATTGCTTCCAAAGTGGTAATACCATTTTCCATTCCTGCCAGCAGGGTATAAGAGTTCCAGTTCTGGTCAGGCATGGTGGCATAAGCCTGTAATCCCAGTACTTGGGAGACTGAGACAAGAGGATCGCAGGTTCAAGACCAACCTCAGCAACTTAGTGAGGCTCAGCAAACTAGTGAGACTCTGTTTCAAAACAAAAACTAAAAGGGGCCGGGGGTGTAGCTCGGAGGTAGAATGCCCCTGGGTTCAATCCCTGGTACCACACACACACACACACACACACA
>PVJS01035145.1:0-21180 GCA_004027185.1 Glis glis | reverse complement strand
GCGTTCAATCCCCGGTACCGCAAAAAAAAAAAAAAAAAGAAACAGTCTCACTAAGTTACTGATGGCCTCGAATCTGCATCCTTCTGTCTCAGCCTCCCAAGTACTGGATTACACGTATGTGCCACCACTCATGGCAGGAAGCTATCTTTTATAGCATCTTTCAACAGTGAAAATGAATGAAAGATTTCAAAGTGCTGAGAGAATTTATTATTAAAAATCTGCACTAAATTGAATTAAAAATTTTAAAAAAGATAATTTTTTTTTAGACAGAAAACGGTGTTAGATGAAAATTCAGATCTACACCAGGAAGGAGAATAAGAAATGGAAAATAAGCCGTTTCCTCCTTTTTAAATATCACTGTTTAAAGCAAAAATAGTAGCAATGATAACCTATGTAAAAGAATAGTGTGTGATGACAATAGCAATAAGACAGCAGGAAAACTGAAAGCTTACTTTTATAAATATCTTAGACTATTTATAAAATGGCACAATAGTATTTAAAGATAGACTGATAAGGTAAATATGTAAGTTGTAAACTTTAGAGGTATCTCTAAAAACAATAAGTTAATGCACAAGTAGTGGCAATTGATTGAAATAAGTATCACTTAATTTTAAAAAAGGAAAAGAGGAAAAAAGGAACACATAAAATAGATTTAAACCATCATTTTGACATTTGCATTTTTTACAAAAGGTCTAAACTTCAATTATAAGGCAGAGATTGTCAGGCTGGCTAGAAAAGAGGATGCTGCTATAAGCTGTCTACATAGACCCATTTTAAAGAGTAAGACTCAGATAAAAAGTATAAAAGGATGGAAATAGATATGCCATGCAAACATTAGTTAAAAGAAAGTTGGAACAACTATATTAATAATAGACCAGAAGATTTCAGAGCAAGGAATTTGCTAGGATAAAGAGGAGCAATTCATAAAGGAGTCAGACATCAAGAATGCAGAGCAATTCTAAATGTTTATGCAGAGCTTCAAAGTACATAAAGCAAAAACTGATGCAACTGAAAGAAATAACTCCATGTTTGTAGTAGGAGACTTCAACTGGTAGCAGAAGTAAACAAAATCAATAAAGATATAGAAGGTATGATCCAGTTGCTATAGAACACTGCACCTACTAACAGCAGAATACTGTATATTCAAGTGCGCATGGAATATTTACTGTGTAAACAATATTGTGGGCCACAAAACAAGTCTCAACTGAGAAGTATCCAGTGTAAGCACAATATTCAAAGTATGTTCCACATTAGAATTAAATTAGAAATCAATAACAAAAATACCTGGAGAATTTCCAAATACCAGAATATGAATGACACAATTCTAAATAACCCATGAATAAAAGAGGAAATGATAGGAAAGATTACAAAGTATTTTTAGCTGAATGAAAATGAAAATACAACTTATCAAAATGCATGGGTTGCAGCAAAATAGTGCTTGGAAATCAAGACATTAAGTTCTTTCATTAGAAAAAATAAACATCTCAAGAAATGATCTAAAGGTTCCCATCTTAAAAAAATAGAAAAAGCCGGGTGTGGTGGTGCACGCTTGTATCCCAGTACTTTGGAAGGCAGAGACCGGAGGATCCGGGTTCACGGCCAGCCTCAGCTCTCTCTCTCTCTCTCTCTCTCTCTCTCTCTCTCTCCCCCCCTGTCCCTCTCTCCCTCTCCCTCTCCCTCTCCTCTCTCTCTCTCTCTCTCTCTCTCTCTCTCTACTTAGTGAGGCCCTCCACAACTTCGTGAGACCTGGTTTCAAAATAAAGTACAAAAAATAGGGCCGGGGGTGTAGCGTGGAGGTAGAATGCCCCTGGCTTCAATCCTCGGTACGGAAAAAAAAAAAAAGGAGTAAGCTAAACCCCAAATCCAAAATAGGCAGAAAGAAAGCAAAATAAGAGTAGAAATCAATGAAATTAAAGGCAGATAAATAATAGAGAAAATCAGATGAACCAAAGCTGGTTCTAAATTGATAAATATCTAGGCAGAATTATCAGGGGAAAAAAGAAGACACAAATTATCAATATCAGGAACAATAGTTGGACATCAACACCAATCTTAAAGACATTAAAAAGATAAGCAGTTTTTCAGCAGTATGAATTCTTCAGTCTTCTAAGGCCTTTGCCTGGAGTAAGTGCCTTCCCACATTTCTTTATATTCCTGGGGATAAACTCTCTGTAAGGGAATATCATAAACAGGCCCGAGAACAACTCTGTGGCACTATGCTTTCGTATAACCTTCTTCTAGGTTGACATCAGCTCATTAATCAAGTCTTTAGACACGATCGTTTGAAACATCGTGTTGAAGTTGCTGATTTAGCACACTGCAACCTCAATACGACCTGGCTAGGTTGGTGAAGACTCAGTCCTGAGCTGCCACCATTAGCACACTTGAGGGGATCTTGAGAGATTCAGTTGCTGCTTGTGGCTGGTAGTGTCACTCTCCATTCCTGTTATGTTCGTGCCTCTCTGTCCCTTGCTTCGGCAGATCATCAGGTGTTCATCCCTGAATCTCCTCGGCCCTCTGCCTGCACCATCCCATCCTCTAGTAGTCTTTTCTGGGAATGATGGCCTGTGGTGCTGTGAAGTTTATAAATGGAGTGGACTTATCCATGGTAGCCAAGCTTCTCTATCTTTCAGGACTTGAAAGGTTATCAGAGACTTGAGGGGGTGCTTCTTGTCTCTGACAAGCTGTGCCAATCATTTCTCCTGTCCTCTCCCCACAGTCTCAGGCAAGTCATCTCTGGGTCTCAGTGGAACCCAAATGGAGAATTAAATATCAGTTTTTCCTTTTTTCAGACTCTTAGGAACTTTACAAGTGATTGTCTAAGGAGATGAGGTGAGGGGAATAACCTTTATGGAAACTCTCCTTCCCCAAATTTCACCCAAAAACTATTTAGTGAGCATTTATCTATATCCCAAGAACTGTTCTCAGCTCTTACAATACACCAGAGTAAATAACAGACAAAAATTCGTGTAGCTTAAACTTTGTTGTTTTTTTTTTTTCTTTTGCGGTACTGGGGATTGAACCCAGGGGCATTCTACTTCTACACCCACAGCCCTATTTTTTTATTCTTTATTTTGAAACAGGGTCTCACTGAATTGCAGAGGGCCTCACTAAGTAGCTGAAGCTGGCTGTGAACCCGGATCCTCCAGTCTCAGCCTCTCAAGTACTGGGATTACAAGCATGCGCCACCACGCCGGGCTGTAGCTTACACTTTGGACAGTGGCCCTTTTCTAGACTCTTTGTATAGTGTGTGTGTGTGTGTGTGTGTAGTGTTGGAGTGTTGTGATATTGCCCCACCGATTGTGCTGAAATGGCTTCTCTCAGTCCCAAAGGAGAAGGAATAGAATCTATATTTCAAAGACTGATGAATTTAAAATGTGATGTATTTACTGTTCTTTGGTTTCAGCTCTGGGCTGAAGTTACCAATTTAACAGGAAAGTCTCTTTTGACACCCTCTGCTATCATGTTAAATCCAAGAAAATAGGGACCAGAGAAGAAATACATTCCATTATCTTTAGAGATACCTCCCTCTGAATCCTGGGCTGAGAACTGACATGTTTATTACTAGACAAAAAGGAGGTGAGTATATCATTCTAGGTTCACATAATGGAAAATGCCAAGATTTTTCTTTTATTTCTTTTTTTGGTGTGTGCTATAAATATGTGTAGGAAGCATTTAAAATCACATTTTAATATAGGATCCTTTGGCTTCAGTTTCTACTAAGTGCCCAATTTTCTGTATGTTTTCCATTCAAAACTTCAAGAGAAAAATTCCCAGTTGTTCATACTCATCTTTTCATGCTGGGCAGTGGGATGCTGCTTCCCTGGGAAGATACAGTATGATGCCCTCCTTGTCTAGTTGTGACCATGAAACAAGGAGGCAGGATTCCAGTCCTATATGGCTTCTCCTTCAAACCAGGGTATAAACAGGGCCTCTTCATTTGGAAGGGGCTCTGAACTGGCAGGAGTCATAAAAAAAAACAATCGATCAAAATTACTGTAAGCATTTAACCCATATTTTTTCTGTATGAAGTACGGACATGCTAAGTACTGATGTTACCTAAAAGAAAAAAAGCCTATTTCTTTCCCCTCAGACAGAAGCTGGGAGAATGCAGTCTCCTCTAAGATTTGATTCAAGCTCTTATAAATGGTAGATTCACAGTTTCACAAGGTCATTGTGTGGTTTTGAAGAAGTATATGTAGCCGGGCGTGGTGGCACATGCCTGTAATCACAGTACTTGGGAGGCTGAGACAGGAGGATCACAGGTTCGAGGCCAGCCTCAGGAACATAGGCCCTTCATAATCTAATGAGACCCTGTTTCAAAACAAAACAAAAGGGCTGGGAGTGTTTCTTGGAGGTAGAACAGCCCCCAGGTTCAATCCCCAGTAACACACACACACACACACACACACACACACAAACACACAGACACACACACGGTATATGGGTCAGGAGCCGCTCATTCGCTGAGATTAAGTGTGAAATACTAACTGCTGGGACTACTGGAGGTCCAGATGGGGCCTGCAGCTTGGCTGGTTTAGTTTGCTTTGTGTCACTGCTGAGAATAAGGGGAGAGAGCAGCCCTCAAGGATGCCTCAGGAAAATCTTTTGGAAAAGAAAATGGTAGGTGATTTCAGAACCATTTTCAACTGCTTGAATCTGATGGAGGAAATATCAGGAGGGCTTAGTGTGCTTTATGCACTGGTTCAGTTAAAGCCCCAGACTCAGCAGGGCGTGGTGGTGCACACTTGTAATCCCAGTATTTGGGAGGCTGAGGACCGGAGGATCGCAGGTTCGCGGCCAGCCTCAGCTACTTAGTGAGGCCCTCCGCAACTTAGTGAGACCCTGTTTCAAAATAAGGAATAAAAAAAAAAAATAGGGCTGGGAGTGTGTAGCTCGGAGGTATAATGCCCCTGGGTTCAATCCCCAGTATTGCAAAAAAAAAAAAAAAAGCCCCATACTCTTAGATTCAGTCTTTAGGCCAAAAGCCAGACATGGCTCTCAGAAGGTTTTGTTTGGTCTGCATATATTTTCCTTTGTGGTTTCTGTTGCTTTAGTTACCAACTGAAAAACAAACAGACTATTTCAAACTCCCCAAATTTCACATTTCTACCTTCTTTTGGACATTCTGACCCTTCTGGATGGGATGTGTGCTTTTCTAGGGTGCTAACTGGCTGAGCTGACTACCTGCTATCCTTTTAGATGAGCCGTAGCAAGTGCCCTCTTGTTTGTCTCCTGAGACCACACCAGCTTCACTCCTTCAGAAGCTCTCTGTCCCTGTTGGCACTGGGGTTTGTGACTCCTGCTTTAGAGACCAGCCTAGCCTCAGCCTGAAGGTGGACAGTCCTCAGAGGTGGGAAGCAAGGCCATCATGCTGCCCCTGGAGGCAGGTAGCTTTGTTTCGAATCCTGGCTCCTGAATGCCAGAGGACAAGTTACCTGAGCTGCAGTGTTACCCCATAGGATTAATGTGATGAACAAATGAAACAATGACATTTAGCTTATTATAGTGGCTGGCATTTAGTAAGTCCTCTATGAATAGATTATTTTCATTGATATTGTCACATTATCTTTATGTATTCGGGTTGGAAGGGTGGCATGGGGAAGGTAAATAGTTATGCACGTAAAAGATTGTTTCACTCCTTTTGGTAATTTCTCAAAATATTCTCTACCCCTCTCCTCTATTTCTTTTATGTATATATTCAATCCTGCTGATATCATGGCCCATCTTCTTTCATTCTTTCTTCTGAGTTGATTATCTTTTTGTGTATAATTCTTTTAGTTTCTATATTTTAATATCCCAGCATTCATTCAAGTCTATTTTTCTTTTCCTAGACTTTATTAACACAGATACTTGGGAAAAATTATAAAATTTTAGAAATAAGACTGGTAGTGTTGCAGGCATGTGGGGAGAAACTTTCAATAAAAGGATTTTTATGCTTTTGAATTAAATTTTATAATTTTGTCGTCTCTGCTGTAATGTCCGTGGTAATTCCTACAGAACACACAGTAATAGTAATAATAATATCCTACAGGAGTCTCTCTTAATGTATAATTTTATTTTTATTTTAAGCAGTTAGCAGTTTTTCTTATTTAGAAAAAATTATACTATCATTTTTATAATAATCTGTTAGAACTGTACTTTATTAAATGTTAATAACTGCTGCTTTAAACCTGAAATATTCTTGATAGACCAAGTAAAAGTAATAAAAGCAAATTTACTATCTAATTTTAGATTATGTATAAATTAGTAAATCTTTTTAAAATAAAAAGGTAGCTTAGGACAAAGATATTTTGGTGTAGATTGAAAGTTATCTTCCCTGAAAGAATGAGGAATCTGAGAATGTAGCCACACTTTAAACATGTGTGCCAGTGTTTATTTAGAATCCCTTGTATTTTATTAGAGACAGGAACAGCAATTTCACCAGCAGGAATTACATGTGCTTTCAGTACAAGTAAGTTTACTACTCATTCAGTTGTTATCCACCACAGACATTTTGGATCATAGATAAGAATTCAAATGAGAAATAAGAAGCATCCAGTCACTCCTGGTGATTCATTTAAAATGTCCCACTCAACCAGATGAGAGCTTCCACGGGAGGACAAGTTGCTGTTTCCGCTGGCTGGCTCTGTTTGTTTCAGTGCTCTGAAGAACTCTGTACTCTGGGTAGCTGTCTCTGTCGTGTCAGGCTGCTGGGCAGGAGTTGATGCTCACAGCACCGCTGACCAGGGCTGCTTTACTGAAGCTCACTGGGCGCCCGTCAATCACAAAGTGGCGGATGCAGCCTGTGAAGGGTTTGCCGGGGGCCAAGCGTGGTGTCAGCAGTGACTCTGGAGAGAAAAAGAAATCAAAAGTTGCAGTGGAGGCATTCCACATCCAAATATTGCATGTTGATAAAGAAAATGTGGTACATACACTCAATGGAATTATACTCAGCCACAAAGAACAACAAAATTGCCATTTGTGGGAAAATGGATGGAACTAGAGAATATTATGTTAAGTGAGATCAGCCATTCTAAGAAAGTCAAGGGTCCTGTGTTTTCTCTCATATGTGGAAGCTAGAGAGAAAATAGGAAACAAATGGGACTCTCGATAAAAGGGAGAGACCAGTAGAATAGTGGAAGGGGACTCGGGGAGGGACAAAGAGGGGGAAAATGAGGCTTGCGGAGGAGAATAATTCAAATAATGTTATGTCCATATATGAAGATACCACTACCAATTTCACTAACAGGTATGGGGATGGAGGAGCAGAGAGCAGGGTGGGACGCAGAAGGGAATAAACCAAGTGATGTGTGCATGTATGAATGTATCACTTTGAATTTTACTATGATGTAAATTACAATGCACCAATAAAAGTATAAAAAAGTAAACAAAACAATTTACATGTAAACAATGGAATGTAGTTGTAATCGACTCTCAAGAACATCATCTGCTTTTGAAGTAATATGAACACATGGCAATTTCAACGCTTTGCCAGATTTTCCATGATAAAATTCGTGTCTATTGCAGGTAGCTTCCAAGGCTGAAATTTACCACTTACGTGGAAAGCTTCCGCAGTGAATTTCATGATCTACCTATGCTTTATAGAATTAATTTCACCTGGGTCTCAGTTCTTTTCTGTACTTTGCTGAGAAGGGAGAAAGAAATTTTAGTTTCCACACTATTTTTGAACATGGCTAATGTTAATTTGTGTCATTACCCTTAGGCCATTTTTGCCAAGCTCATAGAATATAATGAGAAGATAATGAATTCAAATAAACTAAAATTTAATTTTTCTGAGCTTAGGGCTTGCAAACTATAAATAGGGGAATGATAACTAGCCTGGTCTTTGTGTGAGCACAGGTGCCCTGTGATATGCCGGGGGAACTTTCTCCCCTTATCTTAATTAGACATCTAGAAGAAGCCTTATGTTTATTAATTGCACAGACACAGTTAAATGTGTTGGGATGATAGAAGCAATATAATTTAAAGCAATTTAGAGAGCTTAGAAATATCATGAAATTAAAATCCATTTAGTCAAAGCTTATTATTATGTACAAACAGCTATGTGAGCAGTAGCAGATAAAAGATGGAAAACACTTAGAAATCAGTAACTCAGGAAAGAACATAAAACAGGACAGCAAATTAAACATCATCAAGCAGCTGTAATAAATTTTCTAAGCCATGGAGAGTAAGAATGTGCAGAAGTTATACACTGAAAATAAACCATAGAAATACCATTTCATATTTAGAATGATAATCATAAAGTTTTAGATTTGGAAGGGGCCTGAGAGATCAATTCCCCTTATGTGTCTCTAGATTAGTGTGACTATATATATTCTTCAAGCCTGCTCAGTATACATTATCATCAGAATAAAGAATTAGTGAACAGGAAAGATTGTAAGGGGTAGAAACATCAAATGCTCCTGTACACATTGGAGACAAGATTTAGAACATGGATTTTGATTCTATCCATGCTTTCCACCCTTTGGTTCATGGAGGAAATAATGATATAGCAATTATGGTTTGCATAATTTACCATACAATTAATTGTAGGTAGTGATGGAAAGGCTCCCCAGGACCCTAAGTAATTGATTAAGAAAGTCAATGCATGATTTTAAATGGTTCCCAGGTGGAAGACTTGACTGTGTTTAGAAGAATGCAGGATTTTCAGAAGACGAATGAATGGTCAGACCCATGTGTGGGCTCCATTAACTTAAAAATTTTTTCCAACTTTCAATTTTGATTCTTAAAAATGATCAGACTTGACTTTTTTGGCATAATTGTTCTATGAATTTTATGCATTCATTTTTTTAGTGATAGAAATAATGAATCTGAGTTCTAAGTGGTATGAGAGGCTGGGGTTCCCAGAGAATTCAGGGAATAAAGGGGTTTTATTTAGTACTAATTTCTTTAGTTATTCTTCTTAATGCTCTGGTTTCTGATGTGATTTTAGTGGAATTAATCTTGAATACCTCGAAATGATATAATTAATTACATTCAGCTTAAATTATAATTGCTTTTGTTCTATGCTAGCTGGCGTGATTCCTAGATGAAATTAAAAGCTGCAGTGGTGCTGTGGGCTGGTGGCTGGGCCCCCTCTAGTTGGCTAGTTCCTATGTGTTGGCTTATTAGCTAAAATTTGCTATGTTTTATGTGTTTCAGACAGGCTGGATTTGTTTTAGGTACATCTTGCGCACCTTGTCTGTGGAGCTTAGTGATAGCACTGTATGATGCTAGGATAAGACTCTAAAACAAACATAATGAAAGGGAAATGTTTGTTTGAATGGCGTTGTAAGTACGTTGGGTGCAAAAATAAGAAAAAATACTATAATTCCATGAATAGATCCATGCTTGTTCTGTCCACCTTTTGGGACCTAGCACAGTGCTTAGGAGACAGTAAGTGTCATGTGTTGAATGAAGTAATGTTCCCTGCCAGCAAGAAATTAACCATTTAGCTTCAACAATATTCTGTGATAAGTGCTACAATACTGGTATACATACACATCCTAAGGAGCAGGAATGGCATGTGTGTTAAGTAAAAGTTCGAGCTGAGTTTTAAAATTCAACAAGGAGTTAGGTTTGAGGAGGAGTGAGAGAAGCTGTTCCCTGAAAAGGTTCTAGAGGAAAAAGGGAGAACAATATTTTTCAGAAATTGAAGCCCTGTGCACTTGTGCAAAAGCTTGAAGCACAAGGTTCATTGAACCTTTAAGGAACTTCAAGTCTCAGAGGATATGAGGTGATCCCAGAAGCAGAGGCAAGGAGGGGACAATGATCAGGGCTTCTGCATGCTATGCTGAATTTGGTCCTGGGGCCCTTGGGAACTTTTGAAATATTTTTAACTATGTTGATTTGTAGGAAGGAAGCGATATGCAGAAATGTAAGAATGGATGTGAGCAATTTTCCACATGCACCTGCATGGAGTGCAGTGGTGCATGATTCTCTTTCAGAACCAAAGCCAGGAGGAGGACAGGACTGTGGAACCACAGTGGGGCTGGGGGAGGGGGAGTAAAAGAAAAGGGTTGCTTTCTGAGGATCTTAAATATTTCTTTCAGTCCCCGAGTTACTATCATCGTTAATACTGGTATTAGAATAGCAGAAGGGGACTTGAGAAGGGAATTGGGGAGCGGAGGGGGAAGACTTGATGAAGGAAACAGTTCAAATAATGCTAAGTACATATATGAAGGGAGCAATACCAATCTCAATAATATGTATGGGGAGGAGGAGAGAGCGGGGTGGGGTCCAGAGGGAATCGTACCAGGTGCTGTGTGCATGTACGTGTCTATTGCTCTGATCCTCATTGTAATGTATAATTGCAAAGCACCAATAAAAGTATATATTTTTTAAAAAATTATATTAGAGAGGGGTACTTAATTGCTACTATGTTGGGGGATCAGAGGTAAGAAGATGCTTAATTTTGTGTTTTTCTCTTGAAGCATTGGCTGCCTTTACATGGGTCAGTCTAAAGTCATTTAGTTAGATTATTAAAATCTCCACCAAATTCCAGATTCAAATGTTGAGATATTTCCTTCTTATATCCCTCTCCATAGCTATAGCTTTAAGTTTTTCCAAGTTAGTAAAATGTGTTGAAACAATCATGCTCAATATAAGGACATATTCCCTGCTATAAAAGTTTAAAACAATTGTGGGGTGTCCATAAGTGTCCTCTTATCACCATCCTGGATTATACACCATTCTTGGCAGATGACAGCGTGATGTTAATCATGATGTTTACACAACTGCAGCTGGGAACCTCTCCTGGGGAATGTCACTACACAGGAACAATATAACTTATGGTTTGCAGCTGTTTTCACAATTCAGACTAATCCTGGAAAGGAGAACTGTGCATTCTCCCCTATTACAGAAAGGGAGCAATTAATAGCAAACTTTTAGTCCCCAGAGTTCTCAGTCCTAGAGCAATATTATTAGTAGATGAGTTTTCTTTGTGTTAGAGATAGACGGTTTCACTGTGTATATGTGGAGGATATGTAAGAGGAATAAAAATAAGCAAATATTGCAAGATGGGAGTAATATCTATTGGTTATAATGCTAGTTCTTATGTGTTACTTTGATGTGATCCTTGGATAAGGAGTCACAATTTTTCAGCATGCATTTCCTATTAAAGGACATTGTATATAACATCTTTTAAGTTAGTAGGTGAATTTTAAAAAAACATGGCTCAATTATTAATACCATAATAACAATCATGAGAACTTACTGTTTGTTTGGATTTGGAAACTTGTCCCTTTTAAGCAATGCTTACCTGGAACACCTCCAACAAACACAGGCTCCCTGTGATCAACTGGTTTTGGATTCAGGGGTCCAACCACATGGTTCACTTCAGAGTCTACATCCAGCTGAACCACATTTGAATCTCTAATTACTGAAACATAGGGCAAAGACTGGTCATAAGTGGCACTGGATTGGTTAATTTTCATAGGAGGAGATTAATTTATTATAATAGCTTTTATTTATTCCAAAATAAAACCCCACACCTTCTTCTCTATCACTGAAAACATCAATAATATCCAATAACGTTTAACCAAGCAATCTCTGTAACATTTCCCTCCAAAAGGGAGAATATTTAGGATACTCTTGTGACTTTTTTGCTCATAAGTTATGCAGTATGTAAACAATTCCCTATCACTATTTTGGCAGCATTCATATTTTTAAATCACATGAGGATTCAAAAGTACACATTTTAATATAAACACTCGATTCTCTTTTCTTGGCAACTTTTAGACTGCCATCCCATCTATCATGTAAGTTATGTTATAAGTTCTGCCAGGCTACATCCCCCAGGTGGGTGTTCCTTTGTCAAGGAGACCCAGGACACTTAGATTTTCTCACCTGTTATTCTGTGCCATCTCCCATCACAGAGACTCTGTTTGGGTGTCACTGAGGTAGAAAAGTCTCTGATGCCATTGTTGACTTTCACTATGACCTTTAAAAGACATTGTATAATTAGTTTCATTTCTCTGCATTGCGATAAAACTGAATTTCTTAAATGATTTGCCACAGGGAAGCAATACCTAACAAATATCCACACATGATTAACTTTGCAATTTGAACACAAGGGGTCACCCTTTGGTAAGTGATAGGAATAGTTTAAATTGAGCATGCTCCTTGGAGAACAAAATAATCATAAGGAGAGAAGAACAGGGCGAGAGGAACAAGAAAAAAAAAAAGAATGAATTCCTTTAATTTCTAAAGATAGAATGGTATACAAAGAGGATAAAACATTGGTGAAGAGCATGGACTTTGAAGCCAGACCGCTTGGCTTCCATTTATCTTTCTGCCTCAGTTTTCTCATTTGTAAATTAAGAGTGATAATATTGCCTACATCTTAGAGATATTGGGAGGATTAAATGAGTTCATTAGTGTAAGGCACTTAGAATAATACCTGACACATAGTAAGAACCAGGATAAACTTTTTGTTTTAATAGAATGTACTAGCACCCAAATAAAAATCAGTTATGGTAAGTTTGAGGCATGATAAAAATTTGCCTTTTCCTTAATATTTGAGTACCTTCATGAATATTCTTTAATAATATTTTATAGTGAAAGTTGTGTTTAATAACATTTTGTAATTAGTAATTTAGCAATTTAGAATGATATCTATGTATAAAGATATATGTATATCTCTCTGGTATATATGATAAACATTTGGATATTTAGAAAAAGATGTTTCTTGTTTATGTATTTTGATAATTGGATACATTTTTGCTTCCATTTTCTGAAAACAAGCTCTAATTCTTTTGTTAAAAGTCTGTTACTGGAATCAGGTGTGGTGGTGCATGATTGTAATCCCAGTACATGGGAGGCCAAGACAGGAGGATTGCAGGTTCATGGGCAGCCGTAGCAACTTAGCGAGGCCCTTAGCAATTTAGTGAGACACCATTTCCAAATAAAAAATAAAATAGGGCTGAGGGTGTAGCTCAAAAGTCAGAATGCCCCTGAGTTAAACCTCAGTAACACACACACACACACACACACACACACACACATACACACACCAACCAACCAACCAATCAACCAACCAAACAAACAACTCTGTCAGCTATTGGTGATCTGTGTTTTTGGGGTAACTTTTACATATTTTCCTGATTCTTTGTTCTAATCAAATTAACTCCCAACATATAAATGTGATCCAAATATTGCCTACATTGAAATTTCATGTCACAGATTTCCTATTTTTTCCAGTTAGAAAGATTGATGAAATAATTCTGCAAAGTGTATCTGCTTTATATCAGAGTACAAGGTTAGATGAAACAGATTGATAATTTAAGACCCTACCTGCCCACTTCTCATGTGAACATTGAGGTACTCCCCATTGACACTGTGGCCATGGACAAGGGTTCCGGAGCTGCTTCTGGGACGGACTTCAAATGCAATTTCAAACTTCAATCCAATATTGAAAGATTCATCTGTGGAGAGAAATACTATAAACTCTCAAGAAGAGCCAAATAAACCGGGTCTGGTGGCGCAGCTTGTAATCCCAGTACTTGGGAGGCTGAGACAGGAGGATCCGGGTTCGTGGCCAGCCTCAGCTACTTAGTAAGGCCCTCTGCAACTTAGTGAGACCCTGTTTCCAAATAAAGAATAAAAAATAGGGCTGGGGCTGTAGCTCAGAGGTAGAATGCCCCTGGGTTCAATCCCCAGTACCGCAAAAAAAAAAAAAAGAAAAAAAGAAGAGCCAAATAAATTTTGTAACTATAGTGTGATTTTATAATTATATATTTTTGTATCTAGTTGCAAAAAATTGATGCTTTTCTCAATAGGTAAGTAGAAACTGCCTTTTTCCATGTTAAACTCACCATGGGAAGCTGAGGGGGACTAAGATCACTCTTGTGGAGCATGGGGATGGAGATAGCACACTAAAAATACTCCATGTGCTATGAAAGTTAAGTGGTGGAGAAATGAATTCCAACCAGCAGCACCATCTACTATTTGAGGAGTGAGAAGGAGGACAGGGCAATATGACTCAGGTACAGAGAGAGGCTGGAGCACTTGGAGAGCACTGTGAAGGCCAGTGGGCTGGATGGTCCATGAAAAGGGGAGAAGGAGGCGTGGTGAGTGGGGGACCACACCTAGAAGGGCTCCAGTGCTCAAGGATGGAAGTTAGCCTTTACTTTGTGACTACTGAGGGAGCAACTTGATCACAAAAGAAGAAATACAAATGGTCAATAAACATATAAAAATTGTTCTACATCATTAGCAATCAGGGATATGCAAATTAAAACTACCCTGAGATTCCATTTAAGTCCAATTAGAATGGCAATAATCAAGAATACAAACAGAAATAAATGCTGGTGAGGATGTGGGGAAATAGGAATCTTTGTACACTACTGGTGGGATTGCAAGTTAGTGTAGCTGTTGTGGAGATCAGTGTGGAGGTTCCTCGAAAGACTAGAAATGGAACCACCATATGCTGTTGCTTTACCACTCCTGGGTGTCTTTCCAAAGGAAGTGAAGTCATAATATATAGTGACACATGCATATCCATGTTTATAGCAGCACAGTTCACAATAGCCAAATTATGGAACCAGCCTAGGTGTTTATCAACAGAAGAGTGGATTATAAAATTGTGGGATATACACACAATGGAATTTTACTCAGTTATAAAGAACAAAATTATGTCGTTTTCAGAAAAATGGATGGAACTAGAGAATATTATGGTAAGTGAGATTAACCAGTCACAGAAAGTGAAGGGTCATATGTTTTCTCTCATATGTGGAAGTTTGGGAGAAATTGGTATTCAAGAGGGACTCCAAATAAAGGAAGAGAAACTCCAGTGGAGCGATGGAGGGGGTGTAGAGGAGGGAGGTATGTGTTGGGGGGGAGGGATTTTTTTGTGCTTTTGGAAATTGAACACAGGGATATTCTACCTCTGAGCTACACCCCCATGCCAATTTTTTTTTTAATTTTGAAACAGGGCCTCAGCTGCTGAGGCCGGTGGCAAACCTGTGATCCTTCTGTCTCAGCCTCCCAAGTACTGGGATTACAGGCGTGCACCACTATGCCCAGCGCAGGGGAAGGAATTCTTGATGAAGGAAACACTTCAAATGATGTTATGTATGTATACAAAATTATCAATACCAACCTCAGTATCATTACAAGGAAGGAGAGGAAGTGGGGTGGGATCCTGGGGGAAGCTCACCAAGTGCTGTGTGCATGTATGTCCCTATTATGCTGAACTTTATTACGATGTGTAATTACAATGCACCAATAAAATATATATTAAGATAAAATAATTCTTAAACAATAAACTTACTTGTGTCAGTGCTGCAGAGCATTTCAGAGGAGAAAGAGCAGCCAAAGTATTTAGGAGCTGGTACTGTGGTATTGTGGTTATCCAAGACAATTTTTATTATAGCTGTGTTCACTCTAAGAGACTTATTGCAAACCTGGGCATCTTAATAGTGACCACTTGATGCATCTCCTCATAAATCACTTAAACATTTTTCCTGATTTTAATGTTCATGGAATAGAATATAAATTGTACATTCAGCTATGCATTTCAAGATGTCCAAACCTTTAGAGTTCTTTTCGCTGAAGTTCATTGAAAAACTAAGAAATGTGAGTGTAGATGTTTTAGTAGGAGTAAAGAGGGGCAGGGCAGAGAAGGAAAGTAAGATCATAAGCCAGGCAGGGAGCAGAAAAATCACCTCTGGTTATTCTCTCAGACCCCGTGGTGGTTTGGGAAAGTGTGCTTGGCTGCACGAGTTGAGTTCTTCATTCAGGGGGTGTACAAAGTACCTCAGCGTCTTGAGGGCAGGGAACACATGGATTTATACCCATCTCCCATTTTCATTCCCAGTACCTATTCTGTTGCCTTCCTCACACCTAATGGTTGTTCTATAGAATGTTCATTGGAATGGATTGGAGGGTGAGTGTGTGTAGTTTGCTAGGGTTTTATTTATTCTTAGAATGATTATATTCTATTATCAGGCATAGAGACTGCCATCCAGGAGGCATACAATAAAAACTGCAATGAATGAATTAGCAAGAGAGTAATGGCTGAGGAGAATAAAAACCCAGAAATAAGCTACCTGAAGAATAGTATTGTCTGCTGGTGTTGCAGGACAGGGGGAGGAAGTGGAACTTCCTTTAGTGGGGACAATGGTTTATGCTAAGAGGGAGCAAAGGAAAAGAGAGGTGCAAGGTGACCAAGAGTCAACACAGATTGGGCCATGTTACAGCACAGAATATTCCAAAGGAGCCCAGATGGTCTGCATTCAGCAGATGGCAGCTTTGGAGAAGCTCTAGTCAGGGAGAGCAAGTGGGGGTGGGAACTGCATGTTGGTTTAGAGCAGAAGGGGAGAATGGTGGTCTTTGTGGAAAGAGGACATTTTCTAGGGTTGAGTTTGGCATTATTTTTATTTTTGATGGTTCTGGGGTTTGGACCCAGGACCTTGTGCATGCTAGGCAAGTGCTTTGCCACTGCAGTACACCCCCAGCCCTCAGTTTGGCATTATTAAATTTTAACTCCAGGTCTGATACACCTGTTAGCCATCTCCAGGAAAAAGGCATTTCATAATTCATGTTTTCAACACAAGTCATTGACTTAATCCATTTTCTGTTGCTATAATCTCAGACTGGGTGGTTTGTTTGTTTATTTATTTATTTGAAACAGGATCTCACTAAGTTGCGGAGGGCCTCACAAGTTACTGAGGATGGCTGCGAACCTGCGATTCTCCTGTCTCAGCCTCCCAAATACTGGGATTACAAGCGAGTACCACCATGCCCGGCTAGACTGGATGGTTTATAAAGAAAAGAGGTTTATTTGGTTCACAGTTCTGGAGGCTGGAAAGTCCCAGAGCATGGTGGCAGTGGGAGGGCAAGCAGGCCTATACAGAAGGGTAAGTGGGCATACAAGAGAGCAAGAGAGAGGGGAGGTGCCAGACTCTCTTTATAACAACCCATTCTGATAGTAACCAAAGAGTCCCTGTAGAGTGAGAACTCACTCCAGAGAGAAAAGCATTAATCCTTCTTAATGACCTAGTCACCTCTTAAAGAGGCAGCACCTCTCAGCACTGTTACAATGGGGACCAAGCCTCGACATGAGTTCAGGTGGGGACAAACCATGTTCAAACCACAGCAGTCATGTTACCTAGAACCACGTATCCTCCTTCTGTTGAAAAATAAGTTCCTGTCTCCATTGGCCCTTCAAAGCAAGGGGTCACGCTGAACGTCTGCGAAGCGGAGGGGATGGAGGCCCCATTGAGCTGGAGGTTGCTGAGACAGCCACTGAAGCTGTAGACTGAGTTAATCTGGAAGATGAAGACATTTCTTAAAATCCATTTTCTCAACACTCACCAGGGAGAAGCGAAAGGAGAGCATTTTGAGTTTTGAGAGAAACCAAGAAATTCCTTATTTATTTTAGGTATCTGAATGATCAATACTTTTCTAGGTAGTTGCTTTTTAACTAGTTCTTTGAAGCTGCAATTTTGTATTAGATAACATCAGCTTGTAGCAATGAAGCTATGGAAATTTTTACATATACCACGACCAAACAAATTGCAGTTGTGGTTTTCAAGTTGAGTAGTAGAAATATTATAGTTTGCTTTCCTTTGAGAATGATAGCTGTGCCCACGATCACTAATGTTGACGAGGGCTAGCAAAGTTCTTAAATCTATCATAGCAAGACAAACAGTAGAAGGCATATGTTTCTGGCTTCATTAGTTGTTTTTTTTTTTTTTTTTTGCGGTACCGGGGATTGAACCCAGGAGCGTTCTACCTCTGTGCTACACCCCTGGCCCTATTTTTTTATGCTTTATTTTGAAACCGGGTCTCACGAAGTTGCGGAGGGCCTCACTAGGGAGAGAGAGAGAGAGAGAGAGAGAGAGAGAGAGAGAGAGAGAGAGACAGGGAGAGAGAGAGAGCTGAGGCTGGCTGCGAACCAGGATCCTCCGGTCTCCACCTCCCAAAGTACTGGGATTACAAGCGTGTGCCACCACGCCCGGCTTCATTAGTTGTTTTTGTAGTTAAGAAATTATCATACCACAGGACATGAAACTTGGACTACTTTAGATAACTGACTTCATACTGCATTTGGAAATCTTTGTAAGAAGGTTGTCATGGAACTGGGGTTGCTGTCCTAAAATCTAATTGTAATGTGAACCACAGTTTTTGCTTTATCTTCAAATGTTATTGGATCTAAGAGATGCATTTTTAATGCTTTTTGCTAAAATCAAATTTATATTTTTTGTTAAGAAAATCTAACTTTTTGATGCATTATTTTATTGCTAAATATTTTTAGAAATGCAATATTTTTAATTTTTAAATTACAAAAATAATGCTTCTTACTATATTCTCACTCCCCCCCTGGTGTATCCTGATTCCTTGAACATTTACAAATTGTGTGTGTAAGAAACAAAAATAGAATTGTAGTTTACATAATGACCTGACACATTTTCTTTCACTCAATAATGGAATGATTTGCTTCCTGATTTTGGTATTTCTTTATATTAAAAGTATAGGGTAGCGCCGGGCGTGGTGGCGCACGCTTGTAATCCCAGTACTTTGGGAGGCGGAGACCGGAGGATCCGAGTTCGTGGCCAGCCTCAGCTCTCGCTCTCTCTCTCTCTCTCTCTCTCTCTCTCTCTCCTTAGTGAGGCCCTCCGCAACCTCGTGAGACCCGGTTTCAAAATAAAGCATAAAAAAAAAGGGCCAGGGGCGTAGCGCGGAGGTAGAACGCCCCTGCGTTCAATCCCCGGTACCGCAAAAAAAAAAAAAAGTATAGGGTACAGCCAGGTGGGTGTTGCCTATCTGTAATCCCAGTACTTGGGAGGCTGAGACGGGAGGAACACAGGTTTGAGGCCAGCCTCAACAACTTAGCAATACCTTGTTTCAAAATAAAAAGTAAAAAGGGCCAGGTGTGTAGCTTGGAACTAGACTGTTCCTGGGTTCAATCGCCAGTACCAAACAAAAACACCTCCCCCCCAGTAAAAGTATAGGTACTTGCAGAGCAAACAAAATTCCATGAGACATGACATTCATGATAATTTATACCTTTGAAACTTTTTTTCATCTTACTTCTGTCTTAAAACCAAAAGATCACTCCTGACTTTGTAATGCCTCAGGGCAGACAGCCTACCCGCAGGCCAATACTCACTTAGCTGCTCCAGCAAAACTCTTACTTTACTCGAGCTAGTTTCCTGATCTGTGAAATAAAGGCCTTGATTAAGTGATCTTCCAGTTCCAAGGGTCAATGACTCTACTGTGTCACACTTGGCTTACCTGGAATTTTTTTTTGTGTGTGTTGTGGTGCTGGTGTGCACTACCATGCCCAGCTTACCTGGACATTTTTCAAAGCCCTTCCAGGAGCCACTCCTCCCAAATAAATGGGACCCTTGATTTTCCAGGCAGCTCCAGTTGGAGGAAGACTCTCTTCTAGGACTCGAAGACCATCGATGATTAGTCGACCACTGCTTTTTTCCCGAGTAAATATCACCTGGATGGAGAGAAGGAAAATAGCACATCACAGGTAAATTCCAAAACTGGGGAGAAGGCTGTGTTGTCTCTCCTCCCAACTCTGCAATTGCAATGCTGTGGGGAATCTGCAGAAGGTTCATAGAAAAGTGGACCTTCGCCGAAGATCAGGTGTTTTGTCTCATCTGCTTAGTAGGCTCCTGGCTATCTAGTTTTTGGAATGTCAGAAACTTTATCTTGTATTTTATTGTGTTTTGTTGCACATCACATATCTTTATTATAAATTGTTTCCAGTCTTCCTTGCTTTATATACATTGGTATATTTTTCCAGCTCATTTTGGGTTTACTGCTCCATCTATTAAGGGAAGTGATCCGTGTACTTTCTGCCCTCTAGATAGAATGATTTAAAGCTACAGGCTTTATTCTGAATATAGCTTATATTTATCATGGTTCTCTGTGAAGTTCTTCCCTCTTCCCAGTTAACAGCCCACATGTTCTCTCTCTAAAATTCTTATAATTAATTGTAATACATCTTGCATTGTTTTTCTGTTACGTATCTACTGATTTCTCCCAATATTGAGGTGTTCCCCCGTGTAGCTTGTCTCCTTAACTGATTTACTTACTTTGTATCTTCCACAGCTTAGCCTATAGAAGATATTCAGTAATGATTGTTGAAAATTAGGAACCAATAGGCAGTAGGAAAAAAGTCAAATAAAAAATCATTAGAAAGCAAACTTCAGTTTCAACATAGGCTACTGACCCTTTGGTTAAAATAATAACACTCATCCTATGTTTTGTTCTTAAAAAAAGTAGGTTTAAAGATTTTTTTTATAAACAACATATATATCTGAAACTGAACTCTGAGCATACAGCAGCGGAATTTAAAAATGAATATTTCCAAAGAGACCAGTAGTGGTGTATCAGTGCCAGTCCCTTGGACAATGGCAGATATTTGCTGTTAATGCTATTCTTTGCCTTCAACTTACATCATGCCACGATCCATCATTGTATTTCTCCTGGCTTCTAATCTTCAGTTTCTTGTGGCCAACATTAAACATGAAAACCAGGCGACCATGGGCCAAGAATAGAGTCATGAAGTCATTCTCCTCTTGATCAGAGACATAGAAAATCATCCCATGGGAGGAACGGGTTTTCAGGCGAATAGAAAACTGAGATCTGGTAAATAAAAAGAAAAAGCTTACCATTCATAAAGTGAGACTGAGGATAACCTTTCAGTTCCCAAAGTAATACAGCATAAGAAAGAGTAAATCAGTAGCCATTCCGTCTAACCCCAAGCAGCATGCTTCCAATTACCTGTATTATTAATGAATATTGGGTAAGTATGGTTAGATTAAAAAATGTGAATTCTTCTCTACTTCATTATACAATAGGAATATCTTCCACATTTATGGAAGTGTTGCCTTAGTTAAGAATCTTATGTCTTGCTTTGAAAATATGGGTGGCCCTTAGTAAAAATCTGTATGTTAAGGAAACTTACCTGTGTGGATAAAATACTAGTGAGTAATTAATACACATACAGAAATTTGCATAGGAATATATTATTTGTGTCCTATTTAAATTATAGATTAATTTTTTTCCTGGTAAAATGAATCAGTGGATATCATATGTTAACTGTGGCACCCAACTGTGTGGAAATGTGTGTGTGAAGAAAATTTTATAGAAATTTAGCGCTAAGTATTGATACAATATATTTATTGGGCTAACTTCTAGTTGGATTAACTTTTTTTTTTTTTTTTTTTTTGCGGT